>JACAXG010000193.1:109629-119701 GCA_018881555.1 Amblyornis subalaris
CTCCATGATCCCAGTCCCATCCCGTGATCCCAGTCCTGTGCTGGCACTCCATCCCATTCCAGGATCCGTGTCCCATGCCAGGATCCCACTCCCATCCCGGGATCCCTGCCCCATGCAGGAATCCCAGTCTCGTGCCAGGACACCATTCCCACACCGGGATCCCATTCCAACGCCGGGATCCCATTCCCACACCGGGATCCCATTCCCACACCGGGATCCCATTCCCACGCCGGGATCCCATTCCCACACCGGGATCCCATTATTCCCACACCGGGATCCCATTCCCACACCGGGATCCCATTCCCACACCGGGATCCCATTCCCACGCCGGGATCCCATTCCCACGCCAGGATCCCATTCCCACACCGGGATCCCATTCCCACGCCGGGATCCCATTCCCACGCCGGGATCCCATTATTCCCACGCCGGGATCCCAACCCCATTCCAGGACCGCGCATCTCTCCAGGGATCTGGGGTTTATCCCAGCTTCATTTCAGGCTGGAATAAAAGTGGGAAAGGCGCGGGCAAGGGGAAATCCGGGATGTTCCATTGTGGGATCGTCCCGAAAGAAAACGTTTGGATTTATCAGCTCCAAGGGAGATTTTCCGGGAGAGCTGAAGAGTGAGAATTCCTCCCTCGGGAACTGGGAAAAGCCGCGCCTGGAAGCGGAGCCAATTCCAAGGGAATTCTTTCCCTTTGAAGTCAATGAGGGAAAACTCTTCTGCTTCCCACCTTGGATCTGCTTCCAGCCGGGATCGGCCGGGGAGGGAAGGGACGGACGGAGGAGAATCCCAGCCGGGAATGCTCATCCCAGCTTTTCCAGCCGCCGGGAACGGCCCCGCTCCGCGCGGAGCTCTGCTGACACCTGCAGGGCATTCCCGGGATTCCGCGGCTCCCTGGAATCCTGGAATTCCACAACTCCCGCGATCCCAGGCTGCTCCGAGCCCTGGCCTGGGACAGCCACGGAATTCCGCGGGTGGAAACTTCCCATTGCTTTTCCAGAAACATTTGGCCCCGGGATAACAGGGAGGGGCGCTTGGATGTGAAATCCAGGGGAAAATAGGGAAAAGCGCCAAAAATATCCCAAAAACTCCCAGCACGGAGATGGTCAGGGCTTCCAGCCCGGGGGTTTTCCCACTGGAGAAGCCAGAGGGAATCCATAGGGAATGCCCAGGGAATGCACAGAGAATGCACAGGGAATGCCCAGGGAATCCATAGGGAATGCCCAGGGAATGCACAGGGAATGCATAGGGAATGCCCAGGGAATGCCCAGGGAATCCATAGGGAATGCCCAGGGAATGCCCAGGGAATCCATAGGGAATGCAGGGGCACATTCCCGCGGCTCCATGGGATGTCCCTGCGGTCCCACTTACCCGGGAATGGCCTTTCCCAGGGCCGAGGAAGGAGCAGGGATCGGGAACGGCAGAGCCAAGGAGAAGGGAGGAAGTTTGGGATGGAGSAGGAAGGAGGGAGCTTCCCAGCTGCTCCTTGCTCCCAGGAATCCCCTGGAAGCGGGAATGGGGCTCCTCAGGGAGCAGCGGGAAGCAGATCCAAGCGTCCTCCCCCCGGGAATGAGCCGGCAGGAAGCGGGAATGAGCAGGAGCAGCTCCGTTATCCCGGCGGGAATCTCGGCTGGACCCTGCCGCCGGCACCGGCTGCTTCCCTCGGGATCCGAGCCCTTGGGAATGCAGCTCAGGATTCCGGGACCATCCTGCAGCATCTGCACAGCCACGGCCAAGCTTTCCATGGAAAACGCGGGATTAACCCAGCAGATCCCACCTTTTCCAGCCGGGATCATCCCGGGAACCTGAAGCAGCTCATCCCGGGAATTGCGCTGGGCCTGCTGCAGCCACCCCCAACTTCCATGGATTCATGGAATGAATCCCACTGCTCCTTCCCAACTTCCATGGAATGAATCCCACTGCTCCTTCCCAACTTCCATGGAATGAATCCCACTGCTCCTTCCCAACTTCCATGGAATGAATCCCACTGCTCCTCTTCCCGCTCCTCGGCAGGACAAGGCACAGCTTTTCCCACATGGAATTGTTTTATTAGGAAAAGATCCGTGAACAACAATAACCCCCCCGGAGCAGGACCGGGATGCGCTTCCAGAGGGTCGGGAAATTCCGGGAGCAGAACGAATCCCAGCCTGGGCCCAGCTGGATGCGGAGCAGGAACCATTCCCGAGCCGCATGGCTCCTTCCCGCGGGAATTCCGGGCCCGGCCGTGGACATTCCCGAATTCTGAGCCCTCCGGGAGCCTCCCGCCAATCCCTCGGGAAGCATTCCCGCCTTTCCCAGCCACTCTGGATTGACCTTTCCCCCCCCGGCCTGGAGTTTTCCAGGTTTTTCCTCGCTCCCGGTCCCGGCTGGGMAATTCCAGCTCCGCGGGGGTCTGTCCTGCTCCCGGGAAGTTTTCCGTGGATATCCCGCTCCGGGGGCTGGCTCCTCGGATCCGCCCCTCCCGTCCGGGCGGGCGGGATTCGGGAATTTCGGGAAGCTCGGGACGCGCGCTCCCGGCCGGGGGCGGATGCGGGCGCATTCCCGCGGCATTCCCGCGGCATTCCCGCGCGTCAGTCGGAGTCGCTCCCGTCGTTCCCGGCCGATCCCACTGCCGCCGCCAGCTCCTCCTCCTGCCCCCTCAGGCGCTCTCCTGCCGGGACGGAAGCGCGGGAAGGGCTGGCATGGGGAAGGAGCGGGAACGCATTCCCGCAGGAACCGCTCCCGCSATCCCAGCGCCCCCCGAGCCTCTCCCGGAGCCTCTCCCGGATCCCTCGGGAAGGGCTCGAGCCCGCAGGGATCCCTCCCGGCCCGGCGGATCCGCGGAATTCCCGGGAACGCACGGATGAGCCGAGCGATCGCTCTCTGCGTCCTCTTCTCCAGCTTTTCCAGCTTCYTGGCCACGTCCCGCTTCAGGTCCCTGGGAAGCAGCGCCGGGATCAGCAGCATTCCGTGCCCGGCTCACGCCTTTCCCCACGGAAATTCCCTCCTTTTCCCAAGCGCCAAAACCCAGCCCGTCCCGAAGGGATGAGCGGGAAAAGGGAGGAGCCGCACCCTCCCCCACAGCCCTTCCAATCCCGGGGAATCATGGAATGCTGGCCTGGGAAGGGACCTTCAGGATCATCCCATTTTCCAACCTTCCACTGGATTTTCCCGGCGCTTTTAGCTCCCAAATGAGGTTTTTCCCGGATATTTCCGGCACTTTTCCCCCGACCTGGAGGTGTGGGAATTCCCCGCTCATCCCAAGCCCCTTTTCCCGGGAATGGGCGCTCACCAGTCAGGCTTCCTGGGAGCCAAGTTCGCCAAATCCTAGGGATGGAGAGGAGAGATCCAGCGAGAGCCGCAGGCAGAATTCCAGCCCGGAGCCGGCACGGAGCGGCTCCGCCATTCCGCCTCTGGAATTCCCGGCTCTGGAATTCCCGGCTCGGGATGCACTCACCACCTCGTCGATGATTGGCTCCGGCTTGGCTGCTTCCAGCTGCTCCTTCACCGTGTCCTCCACTGCGGGAAAAACGGGATCAGCGCGGGAACGCCGGCAATTCCAGCAAGATCGGCCTCGGAACGCCGGGAATTCCAGCAGGAACGCCGGGAATTCCAGCAGGAGCGGCCTCAGAACACCAGGAATTCCAGCAGCGCTCCGGGCTCGGCTCCCAACGCCTTCCCTAAATCCCGTTCCCGCGGTTTTCCTTACAAACCCAGCGCCCACTCGGGAGTAAATCCTTATCCCAGCCCTCCCGGCGGCTCCGAGGAATCAGCCGGGAACGGTGGGAATGGCGCTCGGAGCCCGCCGGGATCGAGGCCTCTGCTCCCGACGGCTGCTCCAGCCTCTGGAATTGGCTCTCCCAGCCTCATTCCCGGCCCGGGACGGCCCCGAGGGGCCGAGATCCAGCCCAGGAGATCTCCGGGATAACGGGAAAACGCTCCTGGAAAAAGGCACCCTGGGAGGGGCTGCAGCGGCAGGGAGCACATCCCGACCCAGGGCACGGATTTCCTGGAATGTGGGAACAGGCGAGGCGGGAAAAGCCCTCGGAGACCGAAGGCAACCATTCCCAACTTCCCAGCGCTGATCCATCCCCGAGCGCCGCATCCGCAGGGATGGGAAATCCCTCGGGAATGGCGACTCCGCCCCTGCCCCGCACAGCCGGAACATTCCCGATATCCCAGCCGAGCTTCCCTCTCCTCCCGGCCCCGTTCCCTGGGAGCRGATCCCAAATCCTCCCCCAGGGAGTTGTGCRGAGCCAGAAGGTCCCCCCGGAGCCTCCTYTTCTCCGGGATGAGCATTCCCAGCTCCCTCGGGAATCCTCCAGCCCCTCCAGGCCTTTCCCAGCACGAGGAAAAGTTTGAAACTCCCACCAAAAAATCAGGAATAAAGCGCCGGAATTCCCACCCGATCCCAGCCCTCCCTTTCCATGCAGGGCGCTTTCCAGGGGGTCCACCCCGGGAGGATCCCACGCTTCAGGATCGAGGCGATTCCCGCTTTTCCCTTCCCCCTCAGGAGATGCCTGGAAGTTCCGGGGGAGGAAATTCCAACCCCAAGCGGGGACTGGGATTTCCTCGGGGATCAATGCGCCCGGAACCAGCGGGAATTCCCGGGAGCCCRTCCCAGCTTTCCCTCGCCGCATTCCCACCTGAGGCTGGCTTGGCCGGGGGCAGCTTCCTCTTCTTCAGCTCCTCATCCTCGGGATCGTAATTCCGCAGGCGAATCTCCCTGGAACGCACGGAACGGCGCGGGAAGGGCTGGGATGCTCCAGAGCCGCGATCCCAAAGCCGCGGGATCGCTCCCGCCGGAAAAGCCTCCCSGATCGGCGAATCCAAGGCTTTCCAATCCCGCCGGGAACGCGGACTCCGCCCCCCGGGCGGCCCTTTCCAGGCGGGAATTTTCCCCAAGATCCAACTCGAGGCTGTTCCCTCTCATCCCGTTCTTTGGGAGAAGATCCCAAATCCCGCCCGGCTCCGCCCTTTTGGTCCYCGCGCCGGGATAAACCCGGATGGAAAATCCAGGCTTTGGGATGGGAACTCCAAAGGAGATCCACAACYGCGGGAAAAACGATTCCAGGAGGATGCACGGGAGGGACGAGGGAAACAAAGGAATGTTTGGGATCCCAGGGGTTCATCCAAGCACCGGAGATGCTCCTGGAAGTGCCAAAAACAGGGAGCCAATCCCAGTTCCGGAGCCAATGGATGGAGGAGCCGCGGGAATGAGGCACCCGAACATTCCCTGGAAGCTCATCCCTCCTTCCAGCTCCTCCAGGAATGCTCAGGAGTGGGGATGAAGCCACAATTCCAAGATATTCTGATCATTCCCCCCTTTTCCTCCTGCTTTCTTTCCCTGTATCCCAAACAATCCAAGCCCTCATTCCCAGGAGCGATTCCTCCCTGGRGCTGAGSAATTCCCAAGCCCAGACTCCCGGAAATCCGGCTGGCAGGAGCTCATCCCACGGGATGCTGCTCCCGCGGGATCCAGGACGCTCCGGAGCCGCGGGATCCATGGAATGCCGCAGCCCAGAGGGATAATTGAGGGATAAWCCACAGGGGATGGATCGAACCGGGATAAAGGCTCCAGGAGGAGCAGGAAGTTGGGAAGCAGAGCCGAGATTTTCTGGGAAGCACCACWAATCCAAGCCTGGAAGCCAGCGGAGAGCAGAGGCAGAATTCCAGCCCTTCCCACTCCATCCCATTCCTGCTCCAGCAGGGGAATCTCCCGGCCAAGAGTCCTGGATCCAAGTCCCATCCAAGACCCGCTGAGGGGAATCATGGAATAACGGCAGGGAAGGACCCTCGGGATCAGGGCCATGGGCGGGGACACATTCCCTGATCCCAGACTGCTCCAAACCCCCGGCCCGGGACACTTCCAGGGATCCAGGGCAGCCACAGCTTCCCTGGGAATTCCATCCCAGCCGGGAATGCCTTCCCGGAAAGGAACTGGGAGGACTCGGGAGCCGCAGCATTCCAGAGGGAAGGCGCCTGGCACGGCTGGCACATTCCCTGCTCCCGGTGGGGCAGCGGGACGGATCCCAAAGCTTTTTTTGGGAGAAGCGCTCGGCCCCGGCGCGCCGGGAACGTGCGGAATGCCTGGCCTTATCTCCATGGAAAACRTGGAGCCCTGGGAGCCGGGAACGTGCGGAACGCCCGGCCTTATCTCCAYGGAAAACATGGAGCTGCTCCGAGGTTGTCCTCCCCTTCGCCGCTCCAGCCCCGAGGGTTCCAGGGAAAAAACAGCTCCAGGGATTTTTCCAAGGCTTCCTGTAGCCGAAATCCCGGCGGGGGGAGCGCCGGGAATGGGATTGCTCCAGGCGCCGCAGGCTCCCTGYGGGACATTCCCAACTCCAGGAACGACTCCCGGAACGGCTCCTCGGAGCTGCTCCAGGGACACCTTCCCTGGAGATCGCGGAATGCTGGGATGGGCTGGGATGGGAGGGATGATCCCATTCCAGCCACATTCCATGGGCACGGACGCCTCCCGCTATCCCGGGCTGCTCCAGCCTGCCCTCGGGCACTTCCAGGGATCCAGGGGCAGCCACGGAGTTCCCTGGGAATTGCATCCCAGCCCCTCCCCACGCTCCCAGGGAACAATCCCTCCCTTCCCTGGGATCGCCGCTCCTGCCCGAATTCCCGAGCGTGTCCCGGCCCGGGAGCGGCTCCAGAGGGAAGGAATTGCCAGAACATTCCCAGCTCTCTCCAGCCCGGGAGCCCGCGCTGGTTTCCCGGGATGGAGCGAGGATCGGGACACACATCCCGGTGCTTCCCGACGTCCCCAGCTCCCGGCAGGATGGAGCCTCCCTGCCTTCCCACGGGATTTTCCCAGGCGCCTGAGCCTCCTCCCGGTGGACATCCCGGAAAATCCACGAATAAAACCGGGACAAGCCCCACATTCCACGTGGGATCCAGGCTGGCGGAGCCGGATGGAATTCCCGAGTATTCCAAGCCTGGGAACAGCGACGCTGGCACAAGGACAAAGCTCATCCATGTTTTCCTGAGGCTCCTCCAGGCTGGGATGGATCCCAACCCTTTTTCCGCCCCGGAGCACCGGGATGAGCACGGAACCTCCAAGGAATTCCAAGGACAATGCGCTGGAATTCCCGGGATCAGCTCCATCATCCAGGGCAGATGCTCCTGCCCTGCTCCCGTTCCACGCGGGAATTCTCCCCCGGGAAGCTCCGGCGGAGTCCGAGCTCCCGGAAAATCCACGCCCAGCTTGGGGGAGGAATTCCCGGGAATGACTCCTGGGAAAAGCAGCTGGGTGGGAAGATCCGAGGATTCCGGCTCCCGGTGCCAGGGAGGGAAAAAGCGGGATCATTCCCAGCTTCCCCAGGGGATCCAGCCCGGCTCCGGATGAGCCAGAGCTCCATGGATGCTCCCGGCGTGCCCATTCCCATTCCCATTCCCATTCCTGCTCCCGCTCCCATTCCCGCTCCCATTCCCATTCCCGCTCCCATTCCCATTCCCGCTCTCTCCTCCTGTTCCCGCGGGCTGAGCCGTTCCCTGCGGAAGAGCCTCCTCTGGATCCCTGCGGATGCTCCAGGTGGGAGCGGATCCAGGCAAACCCATCCCATCCCACGGATCCTCCTCTCCCGCATTCCATCCTCGTTCTTCCCGTTCTTTTCCTTGTCCTGATCCCTTCCCTGCGCTCTCCACGCTCCGGGATGGATCCTGGATCCTCTGGATCCTCTGGATCCTGCTGGGCCCAACCCCCCTGGAGCAGAATCCCTGCGGATTCCTGGGATTGAGCCGGGAGCGCTCCCGCCCCGYCCGGCCACATTCCAGAGGGGAATCGCCTTTCCCGAGGCGGCCCCGCCCCCAGTCCAGGGAGCTGCCATTTCCCGGGATCACTCCTTTTCCCGGGATCACTCCGCGAATTCCAACGGCTCCACAAACCCAACCGATCCCAGCTTCTCGCCGTTCCAGGGGGAAATTCCCACAGTTTGGGTTTCTCCTTTTCCCCAGGGATTCGTGCACAGCAATTCCCTTCTCCACAGGGAGAGCCACACTCGGGAAAGGAAATTCCCAAAGGAAATCCATGGGGTCTTCCCGATCCCGTTAAAAACACACGTCCCATTCCCACGGGAATAAAAAAAGGACATTCCAGAAGAGAAGCAAAAGCTGGGAATCATCCAGGCCAAATCTGGGAGCCAAACGTTTCCCCCAGAGCCGAATCTGCTGGAATTTGCCTTGGAAAATTCCCTCTGGATCCCCTCGCTGGATTCGCCAGGAAATCATCCCGAGGCACGGGAAGGATCTGGGCCAGCGGACAAGCCAAAATCCATGGGAAAATCCCATTTTCCGACTTGACCCGGTGCTGCTGAGCCCCGGGAATGAAACCCTCGGGAATGAAACCCAATCCCCGGGATCCCCCCAGGCAATCCCAGCAGCAATTCCCGGGATCGAATCAGTTGGGAGTCCAAACTCCTGGATGTTTTAGGATTTCAAGGATGAATTCCCAGCTCCAGGCGGGAGCAGCAGGGATGGGAAAGCCGATCCCGGTTCCGGCGGCTCCGGGATGCGGCGGCAGGGCTGGAATTTGAGAGCTGATCCATAATTCAGGAGCGCTCCCAGGATCCCGAGCTCCGCTTTCAGCTCCGGAGCCTCTCCCGGCACCCAATCCGAGCCCGGAAAATTCCCTTTCCCAAGGAATTCCRCCCCTCCTGCCCCAGTTCCGGGGGYTCTTCTCCAGCAGGGATCTGTTCTTCCCAGGGAATCATTCCCAAGGAACAGCGAGGATTTTCCTCGCGTTTCCGAGGAAATTTTTTGGGATAAAGCCACGGGAAAAGGTCACATTCCACCTTTTCCACCCAAATTTCCCCCCGCCGTGATCCCAAAAAAAGCAGGAAAAGGATTTTGGATCCTGGATCTGCCAGGAGCAAATCCCTGCCCCCGCTGGGGTTGTGCTCCTGTTTTCCAGGGAAAACATCCACGGGAATCCATGGAAAAATACCAATCCACAGCTAAAACCACCCCGGGAATGGCTGGGAATTCCGGGAAGCTCCCAACAATTCCCACGGCTCTGGGAATGCTCGACTCAGCCTCGGCTTTTCCCTCTTTCTCCAGGGAATTTTTAAGGCTGGAAAAATCCTCCGAGATCAAATCCAGCATCCCCATCCCAMATTCTTTGCCCCAAGGGATGAAATTCCAATGAATTCAACGGGACAGAGCCAAGGGAAACGCCTGGAAAACGCAGCCCARAGGGAAAAGTGGGAATAAAGAGGGAATTACTTGTGCTTGACAGGCTCCTCGTCCTCRTCTTCCCTGGGAATTTTGGGATCGGGCTCTCCGCTCTCCTTGCTCTGCAAGAAAAAGGGGATGGATCCATCAGGGTTGGGATTCCCTGGAAAAGCAGGAGAGGCAAGGACRGCCCCAGATCCTCTGGGATCAGGATGTTGTTCCATGGGAGAAGGGAATTCTGGGAAGAGAAAGGATTTGGGAGCGAGCRGCGATGAGCCACAAAAAAATTGGGAATGCGCAGCAGGAATCCCTTGTTCTCCCTAATTTATCCTTCGGGATTGCAAACCATGGAATCCCCCCGGGATCAGCACAACCAAGGGTGGAATTCCAGCGCCAGGAAAACCTTGGAGCAAAATGAATCCAATGCCTCTGGAATGGGCCGTTGGCAGCGCCAGATCCCGGGAAAAACGGCRGAATTCCTGATTCTGTTCCTGATCCAGGCGGGAAAAGAGAGGGAATAGAGACTGTGAAGAGCTGGGAATGAGCAGCCATGGATTCCATGGATACACCTGGGGATCCTGGAAGGACACGAATGTCCCAGCTTCCCAAAAAAAGCAGGAGGAGCAGCCTTGGATTTCCCAGGAATTGCAGCAGGGATGGACATCCTAGCAAAGAACCCCTTCCCAGTATCCCGCTAGGAATGGGAAGCATTCCCTGGGTCCTGTCCCTCCATCCCTTTCCCAACCCCCTCTCCCAACTCCAGGACGCCGGGATTATCCAGGAGCTCTCCCAGGGCCGGGAATGTTTCCCGACCGACTCCTGCCTCATTCCCTGGTTTCTTTTCCCAGCCCTGCTCCATAACCCGGCTTAGAAACTCGCATTCCAAGGAAACGTGGAACAACAGCGACCCTTTC
>JACAXG010000193.1:133803-151250 GCA_018881555.1 Amblyornis subalaris
GGATCGGGACGGGGCTCAGCCGGCGCTCTGTGTCCGTAGACGCCATCCCGGCCATGCTGAGCTGCCAGGACCGGCCGGTGCTGCAGGCCGTGTTCCTCAGCAACAACTGCTTCGAGCACATCATCCGCCTGCTCCAGAACAGCAAGGTACAGGGTGGCCCCGGCCCCGTCCCCATCCCCATCTCCATCCCCATCCCCATCTCCATCCCCATCTCCATCCCCGTCTCCATCCCTGTCTCCATCCCCATCTCTCCATTCCCGTCTCCATCCCTGTCCCCATCCCCGTCCCCATCCTGACCATTCCTGGCACTAAACAATCCTGCACCAGGGTTGGGCACCTTCTTCCTTGCTATTCCTGGTGCTAAATGATCCCGGGATAGGGTGGCACCAGGGTTGGGCACCTTCATCTCCATCCTCATCCTCCCTTCCTCCCCTTTTCCTCTCTAAATGACCCCGGGACAGGGTGGCACATCCCCCTTGGTGACACCAGGGTTGGGCACCTTCATCTCCATCCTCATCCTTCCTTCCTCCCTTCYTCCCTTCCTCCYCTTTCCCCTTTAAATGATCCTGGAATGGGGTGACATCAGGGTTGGGATCCTTCATCTCCATCCTCACCCTTCCCGGCTCTAAATGACCCTGGGATAGGGCGGCACATCCCCCTTGGTGACACCAGGGTTGGGCACYTTCACYTCCATCTCCATCCTCACCATTCCYGGCTCTGAACGAYCCCGGGGCMCATCCCTGGGRYGGGGGCCCTCCAGAACCCCTTCCCGGTGTCCCACACCCGCGCCGTGTCCYGCAGCTCTACCTCGGCAGCTCACGGGACGCCGGCGAAGCGCGGGACGAGGTTCCCGCGTGGAACGGGGATGGAGCCCAGCAGGTACCCCCTAATCCCAGCCCCGCGGCGGGCCGTCCCCTCCATCCCGCGTCCYGGCGGTCCCCATTCCCGTGTTCCCGCAGGTCCCCGCCGGCGGCTCCGACGCCATCGCCGTCCACGCCCTCAGGGTGCTCACGGCCATCATGAGCAACTCGCCCTCGGCCAAGGTGGGCGGGGAACCTCCCTTGGGGAGGACACCCCAAAAGCRCAGGGATTTGGGTATTTCCGTCCGGGCTGCGGCGGCTTGGGGCGCGGATGGGATCCCGCGTGTCCGTGCGCTTCCAGGAGGTGTTCAAGGAGCGCGTCGGCTACGCCCACCTCTACGAGGTGCTCAGGAGCCAGGGCCAGCCCACCCAGCGCCTGCTGCAGGAGCTCCTCAACATGGTGAGCCTTCCCGCTGCTCCTGGCTCCGGGAAAAGCCGGGGGTGCCTGGGGGATCTCAGCCCCCGTTCCGAGCCCCCCATCCTCTCCACCCTGCCGCTTTCCCGTCCTTCCTCCCSAGGGGTCCTGGGGTCTGTAGCTTGGAGTTGTGCTCGGTTTGGGGAGTTCTGAGCCCTTTTGGATGGGGAACTGCCGGACACAGGAGGGTCTCCAGGGTGATTGGTGCACAGGGGTCTCCAAGGCCCTCTGTGTGGGGGGGTTTCTGGGATCCTGGACGTATGGAGGTCTCCAAGATCCTTGATTCATGGAGGTCTCCAAGGTCCTTGGTTCKTGGAGGTCTCCAAGATTCTTGACACTTGTGGTGTCCAAAATTCTTCATGCCCAGGATCTCCAACGCTATTAACGCTGGGGAGTCTCCAAGACCCTTAATCCATGAGGGTTTTCAATACTCTTGCTGCATGGAGGTCTCCAGGATTCTGGATTCATGGAGTCTCCATGATCCTTGATACRTGGAGGTACCCTAAGATTCTTGAGGCACAGGATCTCCAAAAGCATTGACTCGTAAGAGTCTCTGACATACTTGATGCACGAGGGTCTCCAAGACCTTTTATCCATGAGGGTCTCCAAGATCCTTSATGTCTGGGATCTCCAAATTGTGGATGCACAGGGGTCTCCAAGATTCCAGATGCATGAAGGTCTCCACGAGGTCTCTGCTGCCAGCCCAGGGTGGCCCGGGAGAGGATCCRTCCCTTCATCCCTTTCCCCCCCCTCTCGCGTCCCTGCAGGCGGTGGAGGGCGACCACAGCTCCGTCCCGGTGCGTCCCATCCGCAACGAGCAGCCGCTGCTCATCCTGCTGTCCTGGCTGCCGGCGCTGGAATGCCGGGATCTGCAGGTTCTCCTGTCGGCGTGGCTGCGGCGCCTCTGCGAGGCCTCCCTGCCCAGCCGCCTGGCGTGCGTCAGGGCGGGCATGGTGGGCTCCGTGCTGGCCGCCCTGGCCGCCGAGCCGCCGCCGCCCGGCGCCTGCTCCCGGCACCTGCTGGAGCTGCTGCGGGCGCTGGGCGGCCTGTCCGTCCGGCCCGGGGAGCTGCGGCGGCTCCTGGGGCTGCTGCGGCGCGAGCGCGGCCGGGGCCCTCACCCGTTCGCGGCGCCGGTCGTCCGCGCCCTGTCCGGCATGGCCGCGGGCGAGGGGCCGCCCCGCGCGCTGCGGAGCTTCGACCTGAGCCCCGGCATGGCCGGCATCACGGTGCCCGCCGTGCAGAAGTGGCCGGGCGGCGCCTTCGCCTTCCACGCGTGGCTGTGCCTGAGCCGGGAGGAGCCGGAGGCGCCGGCGCGGCCCAAGAGGAGGCAGCTGTACAGGTGAGGCTCGGCGCGGGGCTAGGCRAGGCCGAGGAGGGGCGGGGAGGTTCCTCCGCGATTTTCTCCCCCAGCTTCTTCACGGCGGGCGGGACGGGCTTCGAGGCGTTCTTCACGGCGGGCGGCGTGCTCGTGGTGGCCGTGTGCACCAAGAAGGACTACCTGACCGTGGCGCTGCCCGAGTTCCCCTTCGCCGACTCGGCGTGGGTGAGGAACGGCCCCGGCCCCGGCCCTGYCCCGGTCAGGGGATGCCCAACCCATCCCCCCCTGACGTCCGTCCCCGTGCCCCCAGCACTGCGTGGACGTCGTGCACGTGGCCGGGCGCCGGCCCTTCGGCCAGAACGTGGTCAGCATCTACGCCGACGGACACCTGCGGAAAACGGCGCAGCTCCGCTTCCCGTCGCTCCACGAGGTGGGGGACGCTCCCGGCGCCCTCCCGGGCCCCTCCCCGCGGCCTCGCCGGGGGCTGAGCGCGATCCCTTCTCCCCCCCAGTCCTTCACCTCCTGCTGCATCGGCTCCGCGGGCCACCGCACCGCCGCGACGGCCGCCGCCGCCGCCGCCCACGCGCCCGCGCCCCGCGGGCCCGAGCCGGCCTTCGCCCCGCACCCCGTGCTCGGCCGCTCCCAGTCCGTCCCCGCCACCCTCGGCCCCCACGCCTGGACGCCCGCGCAGCTGCCCACGGAGGGCGTGGTGGCCACCGCGGCGGCCGGGAGCCAGGACGCGGAGTGGGGCAGCCCCACGTCGCTGGAGGGTCACCTGGGCTCCGTGGCCATCTTCTGCGAGGCTCTGCAGCAGGCCCAGGTCAAGGCTCTGTTCTGTGCAGGTACGGGCGGGGC
This sequence comes from Amblyornis subalaris, assembly GCA_018881555.1. Taxonomy (NCBI): domain Eukaryota; kingdom Metazoa; phylum Chordata; class Aves; order Passeriformes; family Ptilonorhynchidae; genus Amblyornis; species Amblyornis subalaris. The sequence continues at coordinate 137,252 of JACAXG010000193.1, forward strand.
GGGGAGGGTGTCCCCGGGGCGCTGCTGGTGGCCGGGGTCTCCTCCGCCGTGTCCCGGCTCATCCCGGCCCTCTCCGCCAGGCCCGAACGTCACATCCCCGTTCACCCTGGAAGGGGACCTGGCGGAGCTCGGCAGCAAACTCCTGCTGTACTACACCCCCCAGGTGAGCAGAGCCGCCCCCTGGGGACAGGGACGGCGCCGGGGGGGACCGGGGACGCGTCCAGGAGCGTGGGGGTGCTCCCACGGTGTTCTCTTCCAGGCCTGCAGGAACAACATCTGCCTGGACCTGTCTCCCAGCCACGGCTTGGACGGGAGGCTGACGGGGCACAAGGTGGTCCACTGGGACGTCAAGGTACGCCGGGCACGGGGTGACCCGTCCACCCCGGGGCGTGGAGGCAGCTGGGTCCCTCCTGGGCCACAGTCCCGGGGCAAGACCCCCACAGGGCTCCCCCGGACCCTGCGGAGGCTCTGCCCGTGGTGTTGGATCCACCATGACCCACCTATCCCAAAGGGCCTCAGCGTCCGGGGYGGGCACCGTGGGTGGTGCAGGGGAACAGGGGACGTTTGGGGACCCCATGTGCCACGACCCTCCTCCTCCTCCYCCACGCTGCCACGACCCCACAGTGCCAGCAAAGCCTCTCCCCTGCCTCCCCCAGGACGTGGTCAACTGCGTGGGTGGCATGGGGGTGCTCCTGCCCCTGCTGGAGCAAGTGGTGTCCAAGGAGGAGGAGCCCGAGGACGAGCAGGACACCAACGACCTGGTGGGGCCAGAGCTGACGTCCTCCAGGAACGGCCAGGGCTTGCTCATCCCGCTGGGAAAGTCCTCAGGTGAGGAGTTCAGGGGATGTGGAGCGGGAGTTGTCCTGCTCGGGTGGCCGGAGGTGGCCGCGGAGGCGTTCCCGGACCTGGCAGGTGTCAGCCACAGGCAGGAGAGGTCTTGCCTGAGGCTCCAGGAGTTACAGGGTAATGGAGAAACCACTTGGAATGTTGTTACGACCAAATTAGTCACAAACGAGGAGTCCTGGGAAGGCGAGGGTGGCTCCAGGAACCTCGGGCCCGGGTGGAATGTGCTTTCTSCCAACGCCCCGCTGCTCGTTCCCAAACCCAAAGCAACAGAGGCTTCCACCTCCACAAATTGGAGGGGAACGGGAGAGCAGGGTGAACAGTTTGGGGMGGGAATCTGGCGGGCTCTGCGGGAAGGGGCTTGGGCGGGCCCGGGGCTCAGAGCTGCCCTGCAGAGAGCAGGCTGGAGAGGAACAGCGTGGCCGCCTTCCTGCTGCTGCTGAAGAACTTCGTGCGGGGCCACGCCGTGAACCAGGAGAGCCTGGTGCAGTGCCACGGCCCCGCCATCGTGGGGGCCCTGCTGCGCAAGGTGCGCGACGCTCCCCGAACCCCGAACCCCGTCCCGCCGCGCCCGCGGCCGATCCCGCGGGGCTGGAACCGTGCCCCGTCCCCCCGGCAGGTCCCGGCCGCGCTGCTGGACATGAGCGCGCTGATGGCCGCGCAGATCCTCATGGAGCAGGTGGCGTCCGAGGGCAGCGGGCTCCTGCTGCACCTGCTCCACCAGCACCTCCTCTTCGACTTCCGCATCTGGAGCAACAGCGACTTCGCCGTGCGCCTAGGTGGGAACGGGAGCGCCCGGGGGGGACCCCGGCCCGGCCTCCCCGGGAGCCTCACGCCCTCCCCCCCGCAGGTCACATCCAGTACCTGGCCGGCGTGGTCAAGGACCACAAGCAGCGCGTCCGCAGGAAGTACGGGGTGCAGTTCATCCTGGACTCCATCCGCACCTACTACGGGTGAGCCGCCGGAATGCCAGCGGGGTGGGATTGGGGATGGGCTTCACCCCTGGGAGCCGTGGTTGGGTTAGGTGCCGTTTTCTTGGGATGATGTCCCTCCTCCTGGCGTGGTGGGTGCTGGACCTTCCGTGTCCTGTCCTTGAGCCTGTGCCCAGCTCCCAAATCCTCCTCCRGCAGCCACCGAGGGTGTGGTGGCTTCTGCAAGGAGCTGCCCCAAATGCGTGGGGTGGGCATTGCCCGGCGGGGCAGAAGATCCCTGGATGTCCACGCCAGGCTCCCTGGAGCTCCTCGGGCTTTGTGTTGGGACTGGGGACGATGCTGGCCGCGGGTGACGGGTGACAAGGGACGCGTCCCCGTGTGCGTGTGTGTCCACCAGCACCTCCACGGAGAAGACCGCGGCCACGGACGACATCAGGACGGTGCAGACGTCGCTGTTCGGCCTGGTGAGGGATTTCTTCTGCAGGAGCTTCTCCGGGGAGGAGATGCAGAGCTTGCTGAACTACCTGGCCGGGGCGCAGGACGAGCAGCAGGTGTGTCACCAGGCCACCTCCCGTCCCCAAACCCCCAGCGAGGGGTGGGCTGGGCCAGAACTCCACGGCGGGAGGGGAAACCGCTGAGGTCCCGGTGGGGCACTGGGAGGGCGGTGGATGACCGGCCCCGTGTCCCGCAGGTGTGTGGGGCGCTGGACGTGATCCACGGCCTGCTGAAGGGCTCCCCCGCCCAGGAGCAGCTCTTCGCCTTCCTCTTCGAGCCGGGCCACGTGGAGCTGCTCTTCTCCCTGCTGGTGCAGAAGAAGTTCTCGGACGAAGTGCGGGAAAGGGTCTTCAAGGTAGGGCGGGTCCCCGGCGCCCGCCTCCCGCCGTCCCCAGCGGGGCGGCACAGCCACGTGGCCGCCTCTGGCCGTCCCGCCAGGTCCTCCACAAGATGCTGAAGTACGAGAAGGTCCCCGAGCGCAGCAAGAGCCGCCTGAAGCTGAAGGACATCGGCTACCACGGGCTCATCTCCTACCTCTGCGACATTCCCGGCTCCACGCTGCTCTTCCGCTGCCTCTCGGAGCAGGTCCTGGGGGCAGGTACCGTCTGCCGAAGAAAACMGGGCCGCCCATCCCGAGCACCTGCCGTGGGGATGCCGCTGGGGGCTTCCCACTGGGGGCGGCAGGAAGGTCCCAGCACCGCTGCCTGTCCTTGCCCGCAGACCCTCCCAACTACAAGGACCTGGCGGCCGTGGTGTACCTGTCGCACCGGGCGGAGCTGAGCGTCCGGCTGGACATCTGCCGCAAGGTGAGCGGGGCTGGGGCACCACGGCAGGTGACAGAGGTGTCACCCCGGGGCTGAGCTCCCTGGGCACCCAGCCAGGCCCAGAAGCGGTGGCCGTGGGGATGGTGGTGACGTGGATGTGCTGCAGCCCCGGCACCACGTGGTGGTTTTGGAGGATCTGGGGTGCTCCAGCTCCCAAGACGGGTCCGTCCATCCRGAGCTGGGGCAGCAGCCTCAGATCTCCTCCCTTTCCCTTCTCCTTTCCCYGCTCCTGCAGCTCTTCCACCTGATCTACGCGCAGCAGGAGCTGGTGAAGCAGCTGGCCCGGCTGCCCGGCTGGCAGGACACGCTCACCAGGCTCTACGTGAAGGACCCCCACGAGCACGGCCGGCACGGCCCGGGCGCCGCCGGCCACCCGGAGTCCCCGCGCCCCCCCGAGCCCTCGGGCCCGGACGGCGCCAGCCCTCCGCCCGCCGAGCTCCCGGAGCCGGACGTCTTCCTCCCGCCGGGATACGAGGCCTCGGACCAGGAGCTCTCCGAGGGCTTCTCCGACCACTCCGTCTCGCCGAGCGGCCGCAAGTCCTTCCACTGCTACAACTTCAAGTCCTTCGACTCCTCGGACCGGGCCAGCCGCTCGTCCTCCAACCCCGGGGACGGGCCGGCCTTCGACGGCGTCTACCACCCGCTGTCCCCCTTCTCCACCTCGCCCTTCGACCTGGGGCTGGACCTGGCCAGCACGGGCTCGGCGGCCACGGCCGAGAGCGGCGCCCAGACCCCGGCCAGCGGCCCCGGCACGCCCTCGCCCCTGGAGAGCTTCAAGCCCTTCCCGGGAATGCGAGCGCGCAAGAGCTCCAGCCTGTCCAACGTGCTGGACGAGAGCAGCTACCAGGACGCGCCGCCCAGCGACGACGTCTCCAACGCCAGCAACCCCCAGGTGAGCCCCGCGCCCCCGTCCCCTCCTCTTTGGGGCGCCACGGGCTCCTCTCACCCCTCTCCCCCYGGCAGCAAGCCCCGGAGGAGGAGCTGTGCAACCTGCTGACCAACATCGTGTTCTCGGTGGCGTGGCGCGGCGTGGACGGCGGGGAGGACGCGGCGTGGCGCGAGCGCGGCCAGGTGTTCTCGGCGCTGACGCAGCTGGGCGCGGCTCGCCGCCTCGTGCGGCCCCCGGACGACATCAAGCGCAGGTGAGGCGGGCCCGCATCCCGGGATGGGGAGATCCCGAGGGAAGGGCACCCTCCGGAGCCRGCCGCTGTCCCGCAGCCTGCTGGAGATGATGCTGGAGTCGGCGCTGACGGACCTGAAGGAGGCGGGAGCGGCCGCGCCGCCCGGGCCGGCCCACAACGCGCTCCGGCTGCTGCGGCTGCTCCAGGACTTCCTGTTCTCCGAGGGACACAACAACCAGGCCCTGTGGAGCGAGAAGGTGCGCGGGAACGAGCGGGGAGTGCTGAGCCCAAACCCCGGAGCTGCTCACCCCTAGTCCCTGATGTGTGCCTGGCCCTAAACACGGCCCCACCTGCAGGGCTTGGACGTAACCTTGGGAAGTAACCTAGGATTTATTCCTAAACTTGAATCGAAGCCTAATCCTTACTTTAGGAAATAACCTCGGCCTTAATCCTAAATTTAAATCAAAGCCTAATTCTTATTTTAGGAAATAACCTCGGCCTTAGTCCTAAACTTAAATCAAAGCCTAATCCTAACCTTGGGAAATAACCTCATCTTTAATCCTAAACTTTAACATGATCCTTGAACCCTCACCATAAATCCAACGCTTTGTATCCTAAACCCTAACCTTAAGTCATAAAACCTAAATTTAACTGTACCTCCTAAATCATGATCCTAAACCTTAGCTCTACATCCTTGTCATAAACCCTCAGTCCTAATCCTAGCTGTAACCCTTACTGTAAGCCTCAACCCTAACCTTAACTCACAAACTGTGATCTAACTGCGCTTCCTAAATCCTGATCCTAAACCTTACTGCCAGACCTTTGTCATAAAGCTCAACCCCAACTCCAACCCTATACCCCGGCCCTAATTTCAATCCTAATTCTACCTGTGATTCCTGAGCCCCAACCTCAGACCAAACCTGGTTTGCCGCAAATTGGGTTCCACCCTAATCCTAAACCCAAACCCGAATCCGAGGGGCGCCGGGTGGGATTCGGGTTTGGGTTTAGGATTAGGATTGGGGTAGAACCTGAGGCTCGCGGCGTCCCCGCAGATCTTCGAGGGGGTCAGCGGGCTGCTGGACAAGCTGGGCGTGTGGCAGCACCTGGCCGACGGCGCCGCCGAGCTGCGGGAGATGGCGCAGGCGGGGCTGCGCGTGCTGCTGGGCTACACCCTGCTGCACGACCCCCAGGTGGGTCACCCTCCCCGGGGCCGCGCTGGCCTCGCGGTGGCCTCGCGGTGGCATCGCGGCGGCCCCGCGGCGGCCCCGCCTGACGTCCCCCGCGCCCCGCAGCTGCACTCGCTGGCCTACGTGAAGCTGCACGGGCTCCTGCAGACCTCCTCGGCCCCGCCGAGGGACGAGGCCTGTTACCTGCTGGGAAAGCTGGAGACGCCCCTGCGGCGCTCCCTGGATTCCGGCTCGGAGACCTTCTCCTGGCTGGTGCCCGTGATCCGCACGCTGCTGGATCGGTGCTACGAGAGCCTGCGGCTGCAGCGCTTCCTGCCCTCGCTGCCCCCCACCAACGGCAGCCCCACCTTCTACGAGGACTTCCAGCTCTTCTGCGGCACCCCGGAGTGGAGGGGCTTCATCGAGAAGCACGTGGGTGCCGTGGGAGGGATGTGGGATTTCCTGGATGGCGGCGGGTGCCGAGCCCCGGGAACGCCCGCGCTCGTCCCGGTTTTCCTCAGGTGCAGCCCACCATGGCGCAGTTCGAGATGGACACGTTCGCCAGGAGCCACGACCTCATGTCCAACTTCTGGAACGCCTGCTACGACGCCATGATGAGCAGCGCCCAGCGCCGCGAGCAGGAGATGGCGGSCAGCCGGAAGCTGTTCCAGGTACCGCCTGCTCCTCGCCCCCGGGATGTCACCCTGGCGTGTGCTCCTCATCCTGGGGACGTGCTCCTTGCTCCTGGGATGTCACCCTGGCGAGTGCTCCTCACTCTGGGGACATGCTCCTCACCCCCAGCATGTCACTCTGGGTCCTCATCCTGGGAAAATGCTTCTCACCCTTGGGGTGTCATCCAGGGGATGTGCTCCTCACCCTGGGGACATGCTCCTCACCCTTGGGATGTCATCCATGGGATATGCTCCTTATCCTGGGGATATGCTTCTCATCCTTGGGATGTCTTCCAGGGAATGTGCTCCTCGTCCTGGGTACATGTTCCTCACCCCCAGGGCATCATCCTGGGSATGTTACCCTAGGGACATGCTCCTTGTCCCCAGGACATGCTCCTTACCTTGGGGACATTAATCGTGGGGATGTGCTCTACATCCCAGGGATGCCATCCTGGGGACATTGCCTTCAGGAAGCGCTCCTCATCCTGGGGACATTGTTCTGGGGATGCGCTCCTCATTCCAGGCACATTATCCCTGGGATGTGCTCCCCATCCTGGGAGCGTATCATCCCACGGATGTTCTCCTCATCCTGGGCATATCCCACGGATGTGCTCCTCMCCCCAACCGCATCGTCCTGGGGTGGTTCTCCTCGCCCCGGGGACRTCACCCCGAGCCGGCCCTGCCGTMACCTCCGCGCGGTGCCCCCCGGCCAGGAGCTGGTGCTGGAGCCGGCGGCGAAGCGCGGCAAGGCGGAGAGCGCCCGGCACGCCAACGTGCTCAAGCAGGCCAACAACCAGCACAGCACCGTGCTCAAGCAGTGGCGCTCCCTGTGCCGCCTCCTCACCTCGCCCCGCTCCGCCTGGGCCGACCGGTGAGTCCCCCTCGGTCCCCGGGGGAGGGCGGTGCGGCAGGGGGGTCCCCGGGGGGCCTCATTCCCGGCCGTCCCGCAGGAACCCCCCCGAGGTTCGCTGGAAGCTGTCGAGCGCCGAGACCTACTCCCGGATGAGGCTGAAGCTGGTGCCCAACCTGAACTTCGACCAGCACTTGGAGGCCAGCGCCCTGCGGGACAACCTGGGTGAGCCRGYGGCCCCGGGGCACGGAGGCGTCGCYGCTGGGGCCGGGCTGGGAGGTGTCGTGGACAGCGCTGAACGTGGGGACCCTGCGCAGGAGGGTCTGGGGGRGTGGTGGGTGCTGCTGACCCCCTCCTCGTTTCAGGAGCCGACCACCTCCAGAACCCCGCAGAGTCCCTCCCGCTCGCCATGGCCAAGGAGGCCAAGGTGAGCGAGCTGGAGGATGACCAGCTGGCCGAGGAGGACCTCCCCGTCCTGGACAACCAGTGAGCATCCCCGTCCCCACCGCGGCGCCGGCCCGCCCGGGCCGGGGGTGTCCCCGGGGTCGCCTGACCCCGCCGTGCCCCCCAGGGCCGAGCCCAAGGAGCAGAACCAGCGGGAGAAGCTGGTGGTGTCCGAGGACTGCGAGCTCATCACGACGGTGGCCGTGGTGCCCGGGCGCCTGGAGGTCACCACGCAGCACCTTTATTTCTACGACGGCAGCGGCGAGAAGGAGGAGACGGAGGGAGGTAACGCCGGGGGCTCCCGGAGGGGGGGGGCGAGGAGCCCTCATCCCCGCCTCGGGAACAGGGGGATGGTGACTCCTGAGGGGTTTCCGTGTCCCCCCCGTCTGGGCAGGGATCGGCTACGACTTCAAGCGCCCGCTGTCCCACCTGCGCGAGGTGCACCTGCGCCGCTACAACCTGCGCCGCTCCGCCCTCGAGCTCTTCTTCATCGACCAGGCCAACTTCTTCCTCAACTTCAGGAAAAAGGTGGGCACCCCCCCCGTCCCCTCCAAACCCTTCCCGGGGCTACGATCGCTCCATGTCCTTCTGTGCCCCCCCAGGTGAGGAACAAGGTGTATTCCTGCATCCTGGGCCTGCGGCCCCCCAACCAGATCTACTTCGGCAGCCGCTCCCCCCAGGAGCTGCTGAAGGCCTCGGGGCTCACACAGGTACCAGCCTTGCCGTGCCCATCCCCATCCCGTGTCCCCTTCCCAGGTGGAAAAGGGGAGGGTGACAGCGTGGGATGGGGATGGCCGTGGGATCGGGGATGGATGTTGGATGGGGGTGACTGTGGGACCAAGGATGGCTCTGGGAACAAAGGTGGCCATGGGATGGGGACAGCCATGGGAGTGGGAGGGAGATAGCCACTGGACCAGGGATGGCCTTGGATTGGAGATGACCATGGGGCTAGGGATGGCCGTGGGACTGGGGTGGCCATGGAATGGGCATGGCCATGGGACCAGGGATGGCTGTGGGAAGCAAGATGGCCATGGGACAGTGGATGGCTGTGAAACCAGGGATGGCCATGGGGTGGAGAGGACCGTGAGACTGGGAACAGCTRTGGGACCAGGGACAGCCTGGGGGTGGCCGTGGCCGTGGGACCAGGGACAGCTGTGGGACCAGAGACGGTCTGTGACCAGTGACGGCCGTGGGACGGGCACTGCCACGTGCTGGGGTGTCTGCCCCATCTCCTGCCCCCCCAAAGCCCATCCCGTCCCTCTCCCTCCGCTCCAGAAATGGGTCCTGCGGGAGATCTCCAACTTCGAGTACCTCATGCAGCTGAACACCATCGCGGGGCGCACCTACAACGACCTGTCCCAGTACCCCGTGGTGAGCCCCCGCGCCCCCCCCGTGCCCCCAGCGACCCCCCCGGCCCACCGGCCTCACCCCCTCCCGCCCCCGCCCAGTTCCCCTGGATCCTGCGGGATTACGTCTCGGACACCCTGGACCTCACCGACCCGGCCGTGTTCCGGGACCTGTCCAAGCCCATCGGGGTGGTCAACGAGCGGCACGCCCGCGACGTCAGGGAGAAGTGAGTACCCCGAAAACGAAGGGAGAGGGACGCGGGGGGCGCCTGGCTGGCTCCCGGCGGACCCCGTCCCGCGCGGCCCGGCAGGTACGAGAGCTTCGAGGACCCCACGGGCACGGTGGACAAGTTCCACTACGGCACCCACTACTCCAACGCCGCCGGGGTCATGCACTACCTGATCCGCACCGAGCCCTTCACCACGCTCCACATCCAGCTCCAGAGCGGCAGGTGGGCGCCCCGCGGGCGGATCCCGGGGAGCGGTGGATCCCGGGATCGTGGGGACAGCCCGGATCCGAGCGGGTGTGCCGTGCCCCCAGGTTCGACTGCTCGGACCGGCAGTTCCACTCGGTGCCGGCGGCGTGGCAAGCCCGCATGGAGAACCCGGTGGACGTCAAGGAGCTCATCCCGGAGTTCTTCTACTTCCCGGAGTTCCTGGAGAACCAGAACGGTGAGGGACGGCACCGGCACCGCCGCGGGGAGCGCGGGGGGTCCCTGTCCCTCACGGTCCTCRTCCCGCCCGCAGGCTTCGACCTGGGCTGCCTGCAGCTCTCCAACGAGAAGGTCGGCGACGTGGTGCTGCCGCGCTGGGCGCGCTCCCGCGAGGACTTCATCCGCCAGCACCGCAGGGCCCTGGTGAGAAGGGGCGGCACATCCCTGTGTTCCGGGGGCAGGGGGGGCGTTCCCAACCCGTCCTGACGGCCCTTCCCCGGACAGGAGTCGGAATACGTCTCCGCCCACCTCCACGAGTGGATCGACCTCATTTTTGGGTACAAACAGCGCGGCCCGGCCGCCGTGGAGGCCCTGAACGTCTTCTACTACTGCACCTACGAGGGTGAGCCCCGGGGCGGGGAGTGGGGGGACGCCTGCCGGGGGTGTGGCCCCCCCCGTGACCGTCCCCGTCCGCAGGGGCCGTGGACCTGGACGCCATCGCCGACGAGACGCAGCGCAAGGCTCTGGAGGGCATCATCAGCAACTTCGGGCAGACGCCCTGCCAGCTGCTCAAGGTACCCCAGAGCCCCCCTGTACCCCAAAACCAGCCCCTTTCGGGGTCCCACCCCTTCTGACGGGTGCCCCGGCCCCCCAGGAGCCCCACCCCGCCCGGCTGTCGGCAGAGAGCGCTGCCCTGCGGCTGGCCCGCCTCGACACCCACTCCCCCAACGTCTTCGAGAACCTGGACCAGCTCAAGTCCTTCTTTGTGGAGGTGAGGACACCCCCGGGGGCCCCGGGGCGGGGCTGGGAGGGGTGGGGGTGTCCGGGAGGGTGCCCAGCGGCCGCCGTGTCCCCGCAGGGCATCAGCGATGGCGTGGCCCTGGTGCAGGCCGTGGTCCCCAAGAACCAGGCGCATTCCTTCATCACTCAGGGATCCCCCGACATCCTGGTGAGTGAGCGAGTGGGAGCGGGGAAACCGAGGCAGCTTTGCTGCTCCGAGGGGCGTCCAGAACCAAACCAGGGAGGGGTCTGGCGGCGGGAGCGGCGTCACCTCGCCCTGCCCCTGTGCCCAGGTCACCGTGAGCGCCAACGGGCTGCTGGGGACCCACAGCTGGCTGCCCTACGACAAGAACATCTCCAACTACTTCAGCTTCACCAAAGACCCCACCGTGGCCAACGCCAAGTGAGTCGGGGCCGGGGGGCGCCCGGGGACGGTCCGGGGCGGCGCCGCCCGTCCCCCACCGTCCCGCACCGCTCCCGCCAGGACCCAGCGGCTCCTGCAGGGCCCCTTCGCGCCCGGCGCCGACCTGAGCTCGCGCACGCTGGCCGTGTCCCCCGACGGCAAGCTGCTCTTCAGCGGGGGCCACTGGGACAACAGCCTGCGCGTCACCTCGCTGGCCAAGGGCAAGCTCGTGGGGCACATCGCCCGCCACATCGGTGCGTCCTCCTCCCGCCCCGAGGGCGAAGGGCTGGCGGGGCCCTGGCGGGATCGTGGGGCTGTGGGGGCAGGCGGGTGACACGGGAGGGGCATCTCCGGCGCCTCCGTGTCCCGGGGGCAGTCCGGGCTCCGCCTCAGAGCTGGAGCGGGGGGAGGACTGGCAGCATCCCCACACCCCAGAATACATCTCGGAGCGGGGTTGGCAGCAGCTCCGCATCCCAAAAGCCGCCGCGGGGCCATCCCGCGGAGTCGGGGTGCCGAGCGCGGCGGGAGGGGAGCGGCAGCTCACGGTGTCCCTCTGCGCGTCGCAGATGTCGTCACCTGCCTGTCCCTCGACCTCTGCGGCATCTACCTCATCTCGGGCTCCCGGGACACCACCTGCATGGTGTGGCAGGTCCTACAGCAGGTACGGGCTCCGGGGGGCGCGGGGAGCTCGCGGCGGGCGCCGCCGGCGGGTCGCCGACGTCCCCGTGTCCCCGTCGCCAGGGTGGCTTTTCCAGCGGCCTGGCTCCCAAGCCCGTGCAGGTGCTGTACGGCCACGACGCCGAGGTGACGTGCGTGGCCATCAGCACCGAGCTGGACGTGGCGGTGTCCGGCTCCAAGGTGAGCCGGGAGGGGGCCCGCGGGGCGGGCGTGGKACGGGCGGTGCCGCCGCCGCGGTCGTCACCCCGCGTGCCCTCCTCCCGCAGGACGGCACCATCATCACCCACACCGTGCGCCGGGGGCTCTTCATCCGCTCCCTGCGGCCGCCCGGGGACAGCTGCCCCCCGGCCCCGCTCGCCCACCTGGCCGTGGGGCCCGAGGGGCAGCTGGTGGCCCAGACGGCCGCGGGACGGCACGCCTGCTCCAAGGTACGTCCGGGCGTCCCCGCGCGTCCCCCTCCCCCGGGGCGGCGGCCGCGGGCACCGTGCTCCCCCCCTGCTCCCTCCAGGACAGGTTCGCGCTGCACCTGTACTCGGTGAACGGGAAGCTGCTGTCCTCCGTCCCGCTGGAGCGCGAGGTGACGGCCATGTGCCTCACCGACGACTTCGTGGTGCTGGGGACCTCCGAGTGCGGCCTGGAGATCCGGGAGCTCCACAGGTGAGGGGGGGCCGCGCCCTGGCCCGTCCCCGCCGCGCCCTGGGGGCGTCCGGGGGTCCCGCGCCGTGGCGTCCCGTGCCGCGGTGTCCCACGCCGTGGCTCGTGTCCGCAGCCTCCGGCCGGCCGCGCCCCCCGTGCCCATGCGGGTGCCCGTGCACAGCGTGTCCGTCACCAAGGAGAAGAGCCACATCCTGGTGGGGCTGGAGGACGGAAAACTCATCGTGGTGGGCGCCGGGCAGCCCGCGGAGGTGAGCGGGACCCCGCCCGGGCCCGGCTGGGATGGGGGATGTGGGTCGGTGTCCGCTGGGTGTTCCCGGGATGGGGACGGCTCCCCGGGGCTGAGGGGGACGGGGTGGGGAGGGGGATGTGGGATAGGGATGGGGTGGGGATGAAGAAGAGGGTGAGGGTCTGAAAGATGCTGATAGAGAAGGGGATGAAAATGGGGTTGGATAAAGGGTTTTGGGAAGGGGGTTGGGATGGAGAAGAGGATGAGAATCTGGAAGCAGGTTGGGAATGGAGAAGAGGATGAGGATGGGCATGGAGAAGAGAAYGGGGGAAGAGAAAGGGATGTGGATGGAGAAGGGGATGAGGGTCTGGAAGGAGATGAGGATGAAAATGGGCAAGGAGAGAACGGGATGGAGAAGCAGATGGGTATCTGGGGGGGAATGGGGCTGAAGAAGGGGCTGAGGATGGGGATGGAGAAGGGGATGAGGATCTTGGAATGGGATGTGGGGGGAGAGGATGAGGATGGGCAGGGAGAAGTGGATGAGGAACTGGAAGGAGATGAGGAGGGAGGAGGGGATGAGGATGGGAATGGAGAAGAGGCTGTGGATGAAGAAGGGGGTGAGGATGGGGATGGACAAGGGGGTGAGGATGAGGACGGAGGAAGGGTTGGGGGATGGACAAGGGGGTGAGGATGAGGAGGGAGGAAGGGTTGGGGGATGGGAAAGGCGCTCACCCGCCGTCCCCAGGTGCGTCCGGGCCAGTTCCACCGGCGGCTGTGGCGCTCCACGCGGCGCATCTCCCAGGTGTCGGCCGGAGAGACGGAATACCACCCCTCCGACGGCAGGGCCTAGGCTGCCACCCCACGCCCCCACCCCGCGCCCCCCCCACGGACGGGGGGACCCCCGGGCGCCGAGGGGGCCCCGAGAGCCCCCAGAGCCCCGCCCCGCCCCGCCCGCCGCCCGCGGCCTTACCCGGCCCCGCCCGGATTCCCGGGAGACGCGTGCCCCGTTCCCGCGGGGGGCCGGGAGGAGCTGGGGACCCCTCTCCGGGAAGGGGGGTGGCGCAGCCCCCCCGCCGTGCCTGCCGGCCGGGAGCCGGCAGCGTGGGGGGGGACACCCCCCCTCGTTTTCTATTTCTATCCATTTTTAGAGCTTTTACAGAAAAAAGAGTTGTTATTGATAATAAGAATTAATAATAATAATAATAATAATATATCTGTGGGAAAGCAGCGTGTGAGGCCTGTGGCTGCCCCAGGGCGGGGGGGACACCCCCTCCTGGTGTCCTGCATTGGGGGGGGGTCCCGGCACAGGGCTCTGGGGACACTCCTGTCACGAGCGGGGGATTCTCAGTAACCCTGGASCCACGTGTCACGAGTTTATGGGGTCTCAGTAGGTTCACACACGTGTCACGAGTGTGGGGGGTCTCAGTGGACCTGTACCCCCGTGCCACGAGTTTGKRGGGTCTCAGCAGCTCTGTGCCCACGTGTGACGAGTTTGTGGGGTCTCAGCAGCTGCACACACACACGTGTCATGAGCGTGGGGGGTCTCAGCACCCCAATACCCAGACGTGACAAGTGTGGGGTCTCAATGGCCCTGTACCCACGTGTCACGAGTTTGGGGGGTCTCAGAATGGCCCTGTACCCCCATGTCAAGAGTTCGTGGGGTCTCAGTAGCTGCACACACACATGTCACAAGTTTGTGGGGTCTCAGCAGCCCTGTACCCACGTGTCACGAGTTTGTGGGGTCTCAGCGGCCCTGTACCCACGTGTCACGAGTTTGGGGGGTCTCAGAATGGCCCTGTACCCCCATGTCACGAGTTCGTGGGGTCTCAGTAGCTGCACACACACATGTCACGAGTTTGTGGGGTCTCAGCAGCCCTGTACCCAYGTGTCACGAGTTTGTGGGGTCTCAG
>JACAXG010000193.1:162136-172854 GCA_018881555.1 Amblyornis subalaris
CGGGGTTTGGGGTCACACGGACCCGAGCGGGCAGGGGATGGGGACACCCGCGGGGTTGGGGTCACTCAGCCCCGGGGTTTGGGGTCACACGGACCTGGGAGGGTCAGGCGTTGGGGAGAGCCGGGAGTTTGGGGGGACCCGAGGGTTTGCGGGGATACCCAGCCCTGGGGAGGGTCCGGGTCTGGGGGGCACCCGAGAATTTTGACGTGGATGGGATGGGATCGGGGAGCACGTGGATGGGGTTGGGGAGCACCCGGATGGGGTCAGGGAGCATCCAATGGGATCGGGAAGCACCTGGATGGGGTCGTGGAGCACYCAGTGGGGYYGGGGAGCACCCAGTGGGGCCGGGGAGCACCCAGTGGGATTGGGAAGCACCCAGTGGGGTTGGGAAGCACCTGGATGGGATCGGGGAGCATCCAATGGGGTTGGGCAGCACCTGGATGGGGTCGGGGGTCCCCCAGTAGCTCCCACATCCCTTCCTCTGTCCCGGTGTGGAATTCGGGGATGCTGACCCCGCTCCCTCCCCGCAGCCCCGCCCGAGGGTCCCTCCCTGCTCCAGGTGTCGCCGCGGCGCCAGGAGGAGCTGGAAGAGCTGGAGCGGCTCCTGGAGCTGGGGGGCCCCGGCACCGCGGCGGCCCCGGGGGATGTCACCTCCGCCGTGTGACCCCCCCCGGGGACACCGGGGCTGCTCCCGGGGGCGTTCCCGCTTCCCGATGGATTCCTGGGGTTTTTTTACGTGGGTTTTGTACTTTTTTAGGGATTCTGGGGGGTGGGACGGGGACGTTTGGTGGCTGTCCCTGGGTGGGGCATTAAACGTGTCACTGGCGCCACCAGGATTTGTGTCCTCGGTGTCCGTGCGTGCGTCCCTGGGGTGTGGCCTGACTGTCCCCAGGTGTCCGTGCGTCCCTGGGATGTGTCCATTTGGGTGTCCGTGCGTCCCTGGGACGTGGCCTGACTGTCCCCAAGTGTCTGTTTGTCCCTGGGGTGTGTCCCCTTGAGTGTCCCAAGTGTCCCGAGGTGTCCCTTTGTCCCTGGGATGTGTCCGTTTGCGTGTCCGTGTGTTCCTGGGATGTGTGTCCAGGGAAGTGTGTCCTTGGGCTGTGTCCCCTTGGGTGTCCACGTGTCCCCAGGCGTTTGTGTGTCCATGCCAGATGCCAGCCCCTCTTCCCAGGGTGTGCCCCTGCAGCTGTGTCCCAAGTGTCCCCCCCCAGGTGTCCCTCTGTCCCCAAGATGTGTGTCCTTGGGTGTCCCTGTGTCCCTGGGGTGTGTGTCCCCCAGGTGTCCTTGCATCCCTGGGATGGGTGTCCCTCAGGTGTCCCTGTGTCCCTGGGATGGGTGTCCCTCAGGTGTCCCTGGGATTTGTGTCCTTGGCCGTGTCCCCACGTGTGTCACTGGGATGCGTCCCTGTGCCCCACACCCATCCCAGACAGTCCCCTGGAAAGGGACACCCTAAAGACCCCGAGGCAGGTGGCACCAGGGACAGAAAAAAGCCATTTTTAACCCCAAAATCACCCCAAACCTTCTGCCTTCCCCAGAGGGTCTGGATTCCCGGGAATACCGAGGGTGACAGGAGGTCCCCAGGTGGGAGGGACACCCCAAGCCAGGTCCCCCTCGTGGCCACGCCCGATGTCGCTTTTGGGGGGGTTCGGGGTCGTTTTGTTGCTTGTTGTGGTTTGGTTTTTTTTTTTCTTTTGATTTTTTATTTTTTTCTCTTTTTTTGCTCTTTTTTTTTTTTACATAAAAAGTTCCGTAAAAATTGGATAAAGTAAAATGCTCGAAGCAGTAAAATCAATCTTATCAACATGGCCAGAAATCCGCAGTATTTACAGGGAAACCTCGCAGAACCGAAAGGAAAACCAAGGAAAACAACCAAAAAAAAAAACAAAAAAACAAAAACAAACAAAAAAAAATCCGGGAATAACCCCCAAAGTCTCCTGACAAACGTTCCCGTGGGATCGGCACGTTCGGGGCTGAAAGCAACGGGAAAAAAGCAAATTATTATCAATATATTCACATATACGTTAAAATATAATACAGAGCTCCAGGGCACCGCCGGGAGAGCCGGGCTCGGGAAAGCCTGGAGCGGGAAAAGCAGGCTCGGGAAAGCCCGGCTCGGCCTCGGCGTCGGGAACAAGAGTTTGTTTTCCTTAAAAAAAAAAAAAAAAAACCAAAAACAATTCATAATAATAATAATAATAATAATAATAATAATAAATTCACAGGTTGGTGGTTTGAAACGGCGAATCCTGGTGGGAAATCAGGGCTCCCGAGGGCCGGGGGTTATTCCAGGGGCTATTCCAGCTCCGTGTCCTCTTTGGGCTTGTAGAGGATCCCGAATTTCTGCATGTACTTCTTGATGTACTCCTTGGTTTTGTGTTTGACGTTCTCGTTGCACTCCAGGTCCTCGGGGTTCTTGCAGTACTTGAGCTCCTTGTTCATCACTCCGTGGGTCAGCTGGGGAAACGCCSGGAGCGGCGCGGGAATGCCGGAGTCAGGCCCGCAATTCCCGCCCGGCCGAGCCTCGGGCGCCCCACAAACTCCTTTGCTTTAATTCCCCAAATCTTTCCTCTTCTTTCCAAATATTCCCTGAGCTACTGCTGGATTATTGCCCAAATGGTTCCTGTTATTCCCTCAATATTCCTCAAATATCCCTAAATATTCCCTAAATATTCCCTGAATATTCGGTACTGTTCTCCCAGTATCTGCTGTTATTTTCCAAACATTCCCCAAGCTGTTTTCCTATTATTGCCCAAATATTTCCTGTTAYTCCCCAAATGTTCCCTAAAKATCCCCTAAATATTTATCTTGTTCCCTCAATAGCTGCTATTATTGCCCAAATATTCCCTGTTATTCCCCAAACACTCCACAAATATTGCCTATTATTCCCCAAATATTCTCCAAATATTCCCCAAACTTTTCCATTACTTCCCCAATATTCCCTAAATATTTGGTGTTGTTCCCCCAATATTTGCTATTATTTCAGATATTCCCTATTTTCCTGTTATTCCCCCAAATATTCCCCATTATTCTGCAAATATTCCCTCTTATTCCCCAAATATTTCCTATTATTTCCCCAATTAATTTGCTATTATTCCCCCAATATTCCCTAAATATTTGGTATGGCTCCCCCAATATCTGTTCTATTCCAAACTTTCCCCATGCTATTTTCCTATTATTGCTCAAATAYTTCCTGTTATTCCCCAAACACTCCYCTAATATTCCCTATTATTCTCCAAWTATTTCCTATTATTGCCCAAATGACTTCTCTATTACCTCCCAAATATTCCCCATATATTTCCTATTATTCCCCCAATTAATTGCCTGTTATTCCCTAAATATTTGGTATTGTTCCTCCAGTATTTGCTGTTATTCCCCAAATATTCCCCTCACATTTGCTATTGTACCTCAAACCATTTTGCTGTTATTCCCCAAATATTTCCTATTATTCCTGAGCTATTCCCTGAACCATTTTGCTGTTATTCCCCAAATATTTGTTATTTTCCCCCAAATATTTCCTGTCATTCCCCAGACTATTTTGCTATTTTTCCCCAAATATTCCTCTAATATTTCCCAAATATTTCCTATTATTCCCCATGCTTGCCTGTTATCCCTCCACCATTTCTCCTTCCCTTCTCCTCCAAGCGGTTGGAGGCAGCTGGAATGACACAACCCCCGTGCCTGGGGCCATCCCTGTGACCCCATATCCCATGGCCTGGTACCCTCCATGTTCCCATATCCCTGTATTCCCTGTGTCCTCATGTCCCACATCCCTGTGTCCCTGTAGCCACCGTGTCCTTGTGTGCCTGTGTTCCTGTACCCTGTGCTCCCATGTCCCACATCCCTGTGTCCCTGTATCCCCATCTTCCTGTACACCCCATGTCCTCACCTCCCACATCCCCGTGTTCCTGTATCCCCATCTTCCTGTACACCCCATGTCCCACATCCCCGTGTTCCTGTATCCCCATGTTCCCATATCCCCATGCTCCTGTACCCGCCATGTTCCCGCATCCCCGTGTCCCTGTACCCATTGTGTCCCTATGTCCCCATGTCCTCACATTCCTGTGTCCCTGTACCCCCTGTGTCCCCATGTCCCTGTACCCCATGTTCCCATATCCCACATCCCTGTGTCCCTATGTTCCTGTATCCTTGTGTTCCCATATCCCCACGTTCCTGTACCTCCATGTTCCCATATCCCCACATTCCTGTACCCCTATGTCCCTGTGCCCTCATGTTTTGGCATCCCCATGTTCCCATGTCCCTATGCCCCCATGTCCCATATCCCCATGTCCCTGTACCCACTGTGTCCCCATGTCCCACATCCCTGTGTCCCTGTAGCCCATGTTCCCACATCCCCATGTCCCTATGTCCCTGTATCTTTGTGTTCCCATGTTCCCATATCCCACATCCCTGTGTCCCTATGTCCCTGTATCCCTGTCTTCCCATGTTCCCACACCCCCGTGTCCCTATGTCCCTGTATCCTTGTGTTCCCATGTTCCCATATCCCACACCCCCGTGTCCCTGTGTCCCTGTATCCCTGTGTTCCCATGTCCCCCCATCCCCGTGTCGCTGTGTCCCCGCGTTCCCGTGTCCCCGTACCCCCCCGTTCCCGCATTCCCACGTTCCCACCTTGCGTGCCAGGTGTTTGAAGTCCTCGGTGGTGGTGATCCTGCCCACCTTGCAGTCAGGTTTCCGGTAGGGATTCAGGCACTGCACGATGAACTGGGACATCTGTGGGAGACAGCGCCTGGATCCGGCTCCCCGGTCCCCCCATCCCGTCCCGTTCCCRTTCCCGGGCGGCGTGTCCCGGCGGCGCTGGGAACGCACACTCACCTCTTTCCTGAACACCTCCTTGCTCTTCTTGGCCAGCTCGCTGGACGTGTCCGCTTCCGCCGTCTTGGGCTTCTTGGAAGACTGGACAGGGGAGCACGGGGATGGCAACGCTTCCCTCTTCCCACCTCGGGGACAGCATTCCAGCCCCACGGCCAGCTGGGCAGCACACGCTTCCCGGCCCATTCCCAGGGAGCTTCCCGGCCTGGTCTCAGGGAGCTTCCCAGCCCGATCCCAGTGAGCTTCCCGGCCCGATCCCAGTGAGCTTCCCGGCCCGATCCCAGTGAGCTTCCCAGCCCAATTCTGATGAGCTTCCAGGCCCATTCCCAGTGAGCTTCCCAGCCTGATGCCAACAGGCTCTCCAGCCTAATCCATGCACACTCCCCAGCCTGGTTCCAGGGAGCTTCCCAGTCCAGGGCTGATGTGCTTCCCACTTCAGTCCTGGCAGTCCAGGTGAGCTTCCCAGGTCAGCCCCAGGGCTCTTCCCAGCCCGATCCAGGCACGCTTCCCAGCTCATTCCTGGATGAGCTTCCCAGCCCGGGACAGGCACGCTCCACACCCCAAACCAGGCATTTCCCAGCCCAGTCCCAGTGAGCTTCCCATCCCGGAGCCAGCACGCTCCTCGCCCCAATCCAGGCACAATTCCCAGTCTGATCCCAGCACACTCCCCAGTCCAGTCCCAGCATTTCCCAGCCTTGATCCTGGCACTCCCCAGCTCGGTCCCGACACACTTCCCAGCCCAGTCCTGGCACAATTCCCAGCACACTCCGCTCACACTCCTGGGCTGGGAGACACAGGGACCACTCCTTGCTCTTGTTTCTGTCGGAAAAAAAGCTGGAAAAAGAGCAGGAGCAGGTCCTAGGGCAGTTGGGCTGATCCAGAGTGGGAAGAAGCCCTTTGGTGGTGGATTTTCCTTCAGRAATTCCCTGTGAGGGCTGGGGCCCCCCACAGCATTCACACTGATTATCTTCAGCTACAGTCAGGATAAAGTGAATTTCCTAGGAATTCCTGGTGGCTTCCCTGAGAACTGATCCCTGATTTCATTTGCTGCCTGGATAATGGAGTAGAATCCACTCCAACTGCATCCCAGAGCACGTCCCTGGATCTGCACCCACCTCCCACACGCTGCCATCCCAACCTCTGTGATCTCCCYGGAGTCTGAGGAAGGGAAAAGCAGCATCTCTGCACCAGCACCATTTTCTGGGAGAGGTTTGGGAACTGCAGGTCATCCCGACTTGGATTTTAAGGATGGGAGGAACAAAAGGACTTGTTAAAAGTTTGGAAAGCCGGGGGAAGTTTCCCTTCTCCTGCTGCTCTTTGAAGCTGTCCCAATATTTCTTCTAATTAAAAAAATCCCACTTTTTGGAAGTATTTAACACCRAAAAAAGCAGGAGCCGTCCCATCCCTTTTAATCCCTAAAAACGTGCCTGGCCGGAGGGCAGAGCTGCAGAATCCCGGGAGCAAAGGGACGCGGGGTGGAAATCAGGCGTGCCAGGGAAGTTTTATGGCCGAGGCCTGTCCGGAGCAGGGACATCAAAGCTAAGCTCCCTGCTCCGGCCCCAGGCTCGGCTGCCACTTCAAAAGGCTGGGAATGGGGAGCAGATGGCTCCGGGATGGCTCCGGGATGGCTCCGGCACAGCGGCGGCACCAAACCCCACAGTGCTCCAACAAAGCCTTCCTCCTTCCCAAAGCCTTCCTCCTTCCCAAAGCCTTCCTCCTTCCCAAAGCCTTCTGCATTCCCCATCTCTTCTCCACCCCAAAATCCTTCTCCACCCTCAAACTCTTCCCCACTTCCAAACCCTTCTCCATCACCAATCCTTTCTTCACCCCAAAATCCTTCTCCGCTCCCAAACTCTTCTCCACCCCCAATCCCTTCTCCATCAAACCCTTTTCCATCATCAATTCCTTCTCCACCAAACCCTTCTCCACCCCCAAATCCTCCTCTACTCCCAAACCTTTCTCCACCAAATCCTTCCCCACCCCCAAACCTTCCCCATCCAACCCTTCTCCATGTGGGATGAGGGGAAAAGTCTGTGTCAAAATTCCCAGGGAAAGATGAGGAGAAATAAAAACTCCCTTTCCAAGCTCCTCCTCGTGCCAAGGTGCCAATTTCTCCTYGGAGAATTTTTCCTAATTTTAGGCTAAAATTCCATTTTAAATTGATTTTAATATCAAAACCTCCCTATCCAGGCCTTCCCTCCTCACTCCCCTGAAGTGTTCCCRTAATCCAAAGCCTGCCAGGAAAACTAACCCAGAGAAATTCCCCAAAATGGTGGTATCCCTGTTTTTCAGCCTCCAGAGGAGACGAGGATGGAAAAGCCACAAGGATGGGGGAAAACCAGCCTGGGATGGGATCGAGAAGCCAAATGGGAAAACCCGGAGGAGCCTGACCGGGATTCTCTCTGACCTTTCCGTGGAGAACCAATGGGACACAAACCTATCACCAATCCAGGCTTTTTCCATCTAAAAGGAGGCACAACCTTCGGCATCCAGCCCGGCGTCCCCGCCAGGCCACTCCCTCGAGAAACCCCTTTCCAAGGGGAAAAACGGGAATTCGAATGTGCTTTAAAGGGAATAGCGATCGTGGCTTCCCACACCTCTTGTGCCTTTCCATCAAAATCCCCCTCCGTGGCCTGGGAATAGCAGGAATAGCAGCAGCAGCTGCCGGATGGCCRGAGCCGCGGTGCCGGTGGTTTAATCCCTCCTGGGTGGGTTTAATCCACTGGGGAAAGGTGTGGGGTGGGGAGGAGGGTAAAAAATCCAAGGAATGTGGTTGTAATTTCAGGGTGGAAGCGTCGGAGGCGGGAGCGATGGCCATGGGAATTCAGCGCCAGGAAAAACCCGACCTTCCGGCTATCCTGGCCCAGAAAAAAGGGAATTACAGCTCTGGAGCCAGGAGGAACCACCTCACCCCGAGGTCAGCCAGAGCCATGCGGCCACAGCTCATTCAGSAATGATGGATTCATGGATTCAGGGAAGTTTTGCACCTAAAGATAAGGATTTGGGGKTTGGAGTGAGGAGCAAAACCTGGAAGGAGGAGCTGGATCGTGTCTGGCCTGAGGTGAATCCCTTGCATTGTCCCCTCAGCTCCTCCTTATCCCAGTTTATGGGATAAAAGCCCACATTTAGGGAASGATCTTTCCTTGCTGCTCCCTCTGCTGTCACAGGCAGCACCGAGACCTTCCAAATTCCATAGGAAAACGACTCCCAAGCTGGAAAGCACCAGCACAGCTCTATTCCCTCACCCAGAAGAGCCCGACCTTCCCCTCAGGGATATTCCCAAGTATCTCCAAGCTGCTCTGCACCACTGAACTTCAGCTCATCCCTGCACAGGGATGCCTTTTCCAGCTCTTCCAGCTTAAAAATCTCCCTTTAGAGCCTCAAATTAACATTTTCCTGATCAATCCCAATATCCTTCAACAGCATCTGCAACTCCAAGGTCCCAGAATCGCAGGGAATGTCACGGGGTACGTGTGACACTGATCCAGGGRTAAGAATCCTCGAAAAGGCTGTCCTGGATTTCTCCGTGGAAGCAACAGCCCCTTGGCTGGGCGGGGAGTGCCGGGCCTGAGCTCATTTTCCAATTAGCTTTTTTACAGGGAGATAAATATTTGTCCGTAATTCCGTCGGAGTGAACCCGCCAGGAATCCCGCCTGGAGCGCTCGGAGGCGTTCCGGGAATGGGATTAACCCTTAGGATCCCGGCAGCACATGGAAAGGCGACAGCAGCCAGGTGGGATGTTCCTGGGTGCTGCAGGATGGAGGGACAACACCTCCAGTACCTCCGGGAAAATCACTCCCAGGAATGTGGGAGCACCCACAGCGGGAGAACTGATTCCTTTCTTTCCACGGATCTCTGCTTTTTAAGSAATCAGAAAGGAATTGGAAAGGCTCCTAAGCTACACCCTCAGTTTGTCCTGTTTCACTGKTATTCCCCCTCATTCCCATTTGTTTGGCCACCACAGGTCAGTCCCACACACGAGGTTGGAATCCAGGACAGAACTTCAGCTTTTCCCAGGGGAATGCCGCGTCCGAGCACCGAGTGCGGCCAGCGGAGCCACTCCAATGGATCCGGGTCACTGCTGTCCCCCAAATCCATAGGGACCCCCCATCCCATGGTCCATGCCACGGTGCCTCGCTCACCTTCATGGGGTTCTCGTCGTAGGTGGGGGTCCCCAGGTCCATCTCGGCCTCGTGCTCCAGGCTGGCGTCGTCCCCGGGGCTGTCCCACGTCGGAGGATCCCACTGGGTTTGTCTGCAGGAGGGAAAACAGACCCAGTCACCTCCTTGCAGGAACTGGGACCTGGTTATCCCATCAACCGGGACACCCGGGCTCCGTCAGCCGTCGGAATTCCTGACACGGGGAACTCCTAATGATGAGTTTGAGGATTTCTTGGAGGTTAAAACCGAGCAGGAAGAACTTAAAAAAGGGGATTTGCACCATTTTCTACCATGGGGACGCTGTGGGATCAAGGGATGTTCACCACCAGGACGGGATTTCCAGCATGGAAAGGTGGGGAATATCCCAGAGGAGACCCCAGGGAAGGTTCAGCTCCGTTGGGTCTCCTCATCTCATCCCGAGACTTCCAAACCACACAAATCACCAATTCCTGCTCGACTGGTTTTAATTCCAGGTGTTTGAAGGTCTACTGCTCTGCCAGGGAGCAGGAAGGAATCCAAACGGGAGATGGAAAAGATTCATGGATGCAGAGGAATGCGTGCCAGGAACAAGAACTGACACCAGGACACTCTGGATATGGAAGAAAAGATTCCCACTTATCCCTTCAGWGTGGATCCCCATCCACACCTCACATGGAGTTGGAAATTCAAAATATCCTTTTTAGAAGCTTAAAATTCATGATAATTTTAGATAAATTCATAGGGATTGATCCAAAACCCAGTTCCTTCAAAACSTGATGGGAAAGGAGTGGGGAAAACACTGGGAAAGTCGTACTTCTTGCTCCAGAGGTGGGAGTCGGCCTCTTCTCCCAAGRAACAAGCGACAGGACACGAGGAAACGGCCTCRAGTTGTGCCAGGGGGCGTTTAGCTTGGATATTGGGAAAATTCCTTCACGGAAAGGGCTGTCCCTGGCCAGCRGTGGGGTGCCCATCCCGGAGGGATTTCAAAGCCCCGCGGCTGCGGCACCCGGGGACGCTCACCTCGTGACCACGTGGTAGTAGTAGATCTTTCCCTCGGGATCCCGCGCCGTTTTCCAGTTGGGCGGCAGGACGATGGTTTTGGGTTTCGGAGGGGAAGGCGGAGGCAAATCCAGGAGGTTATTGGYGACCACCAGCTCCGGCTGGAAACGGCACGGCGGGGACGGAGAGAAACACGTGAGGGGTCACGGGAGGCGCCCCGGCGGCTCCTTATCCCGCGGGAAAAGCCTCCCCGTCCCGGGGCCCGCGGCGCTCACCTGCTGGATGGGCTGGGGCTGCCCGGCCGCCACGATGGCGGTGACGGCCGCCGGGGGCTGCACCAGCACTCCCTGCGGGTGAGCCGCGTACAGCTGCTGGCCCTGGATGTACTGCAGCCCCGGCTGCGCGTAGCTCTGCGAAGGGAACCGCCGTCAGCGCTCGCCCAAACAACCTTGTACTGCAGGAGGGCACTTCCCGCCGTCCCGGGTTTGTCCAAGCCCTCTCCAACCCGGCCTTGGACGCTTCCAGGGATGGGGCAGCCGGAGCTTCTCTGGGAATCTGTGCCAGGGCCTCCCCACCCTCCCAGCCACGAGTTCCTTCCAGGCTCTGCTTCCAGAAGCCAGCGGAAGTTGAGCTCCCACATCCATGTTTTAGTTGTTTACTCAGCTTTTATCCAAAATTCCCCCTCCAACAGAACTTTTTATGAACAGGTTATAAAATATTCCTGCAAGTTGCGAATTCCTGATTGGCCCCAAC
>JACAXG010000193.1:173178-267233 GCA_018881555.1 Amblyornis subalaris
CATCCCTGGATGTGCTCAGTATCCCCCATCCCTGGAGGTGCTCGATATCCCCCATCTCTGGAAGTGTCCAAGGCTGGATGGGACTTGGAGCACCSTGGGATAGAGGAAGGTGTCCCTGCCCATGGCAGGAGGTGGAACTCAGTGATCCTTACGGTCCCTCTAACCCAACCCATTCCAGGATTCCACGATTCTCTAATTTACGCCGTTTGCAGCTGGAAAACACCCTGGAACGTGCTTTTCTCCTACTCTCCCCTGGGAAGTTCCCTGAGAAGAGCTAAGCAGGATGCTCCAACAACAGCAGCGGTAACGCGCGAGTAACTCCATCTCCCCAGCCGCAGGCCGGCTCCCCCGCTCCCGCGGCCGTTCCCGGCYGGAATTACCTGGACGATGGGCGGCGCGCTCTGCGCGTAGGGCGAGGCGACGCCGTAGACGGCGGGGCAGGGCTGGCCCTGGTAGTAGATGGGCTGGGACTGCGCGGGGGAGTAGGGCTGCTGCACGGCCACGGCCGCCTGGCCCGGCTCCCACACGCCGTAGCCCTGGCTCTGCACGGCGCCGGCGGCCACGGGCAGCACGGCCACGCCGCCCTCCCGGCGGCCCGCGGCCTCCCCGGGCGCCCCGAACCGCGCCGCCGCCGCCGCCGCCGCCGCCTCCAGCGGGGCCGCGGCCGCGTGCGGAGCCGCCGGAGCCGCCTGAGGGGCGCCCGGCGCCGGCTCCGGCGCCTGGGAATGCTCGTATCCCGCCGGGGAGCACATGGAGTCCATGCTGGGCGTGGGCAGCAGCACCTTGCCGGCGTTGGGGTTGCTGGGATCCACGTAGGCCTGCATGGGGTACCCGGGCGGGTATCCCAGGAAGCTGTGGTGCGGCGTCGCGTAGCCCATGGAGTCGTAGGGCAGCGGGGACGTCATGCCCAGGTTTTGGAGCTGCTGTTGCTGTTTCTGCGCTTCCCGCTGGGCCACCTCCTGCTCGAAGAGCTTCCGGCGCTCCTCCGTGGAGAGCTTGTTCCGGTCCTTGGGCCGGACCTTCTTCTTGGAAGACGCTGGGGTGTCATACCTGGGAGAGAGGGGAGACGGAAAGGGATCGTGAGGCCTCACGGAGCTGCAGGCCCAGGGCTCCAGCAGCAAAAGGTGGAAAACCTGGAATGCCCAGCAATTCCTAAAAACATTCCCTTTTTTCCAGCTGTTTGACCAACTGGGGCAACTCAAGAGAAACACCCACTGGTCCTGCTCATCCGTAAGGAGCCAGGGCAGAGGATCCCAATGGATTGACCAACTTCAGCCTGGTGCTGATGGAAATGCAAAGATGCCTGGAGGAGCTGCTGGACAGCACTGGAATACCCAGAGAGGGAGGGAATATCTCCAGGGCCACGGGAACCCAAGGAAAAGTCACAATCAGCAGAGTATCCCAAACAGGCCCTGCTGGAGACCCTCTGCCATGTTTTCCCAAAGCAGGACCAACGAGGAACTCGGAAGAGGCTCCCAAACAGGA
This sequence comes from Amblyornis subalaris, assembly GCA_018881555.1. NCBI lineage: Eukaryota > Metazoa > Chordata > Aves > Passeriformes > Ptilonorhynchidae > Amblyornis > Amblyornis subalaris. Next base: position 174,664 of record JACAXG010000193.1, read on the forward strand.
GCAACTCACACCACGGCACCTTCACCCCCGAATTCCAGAGCTGGGGTGCAGATCCCATCTTTCCTGTCGGGAACCCCCACGTGGGAGCTGCAGACACAACAAAGAACAAGGGAATCACAAGCAGCACGTTCCTGTTTGGAATTCTGCTCGTTCCGAGACCGCAGCTTCGGCTTCAAAAAATAGAAGTGTGGATGGATTTTTTTAATTCCTTAARGAGTTTTCATCCCAAAACGCAGAGCAGCTGGAGGGATTTTTCCAGGGAATTAAAGAAGGGGGAGRAAAAAAAAAAAAAGCCTGAGGACTTTGATCAAAGCCCAGCCAAGGAAAATTTCAGATCAAAGGTGGATATTTCCAGACKTCGTGAGTGTGGTAAAACACGGATTACAAGGAAAAATGCTTTGCAGCCCTAATATAATGGATTCTATAAAGCATCCAGGATATTCTCCCTATATTCCGTGTTCCTGGGAGCCATTTACATATCAAAAGCACATTGCTACCAACAGATCCGCTTAAGCTGTTTCCTGGCATTCCCAGAGGAGCTGCAGGATCCGTTAATGGGAACCTCATTGCCGTGAGGAGTTGGATTTCCCTCATTAAAGTCTTTCCTGGCACTGCCTGGAGAGTTTGGARGAGAAGCAGCAGCGTGGAGGGAGTGGGAAGAGGGAAACCGAGGGTTTAGTGTTCCTTTCTCCATCTATTTGGTTATTTTCCTTACTAAATCCTTGGGACAACCAAGGGGGACGGGCGGAGCGGGGAGAACGTTCCCAGAGAAGGATACCGGTCCCGATACGGACACGGCACAGGAGGAAGGGCCAGAGCAGCAACTCCTCCCTCAAACCCCYACTTGTTCCATGTAAAACAACCCCCAAAATCCAGGATTTACTTCCTGGGGATGTTTCCAGCCTCGTTGCAGGGGGACAGATTTCCATCTGTATGTTTTATCCAGATGTTTCCAACTTTCCCAGCGCAGCCCGGCGCGAGCAGCGAGCGTTCCTCGTCTGGCTGAGTCGGCACCGATTGTTCCCTAATTATGGAGTGGCTTTCAGAGGGACAACAGAGAACTGCCTTCTTTAAAGGAAATTCCAGGGTATTTTTCCTGCCTTTAACACGATCTCCAGTCTGTCTGAACTGCAAGACATGGAATATTTTCCTTCTCTTCATTAAGAGTCGCATTCTGGGTCATGGCAGCGGTGCCACCACTCCCAAGGAAAGGCAGGAGCAACAGCACCAGCCTGCTGGGATCACCCCTACCTGGATTGTTGTCCTTACAGGGATATTTAGGGAATAATCACTTGGTTAAGCAAGTTTTGGTGTTAGAAATCCTGGTTTGGGCTCTGCTCCTGCTGYACAGGCAGGGATTGCTCTGAGTTCAGAACAATTGCCAGCACATTGGGAAGAGGTGCAGAAGAAGGAAGAGAAGGGAATGGGTTTTGAAGGACTCAGAAGAGCTCCTTGCACTAGGAGGGCTACAGCCTGGAATTCCTGGATTCCCAATCCCTGGAAGTGTCCAAGGCCAGGCTGGATGGGGCTTGGAACAACGTGGGATAGTGGAAGGTGTCCCTGCCCATGGCACGGGGATGGGACTGGATGGGCTTTAAGATCCCTTSCAATCCAAACCATTCCATGATCYCTAATTTCTGTGCAAGAGCTGGCACAGCTTCCCTTATTTCCCACCTCATTCCCAAAATGTGCMTGAAGGCCAAGGCACAGATTATCCCAGAGAAGAAGCCCTCGAACASTGAGGAACCACCCAATCCCCGGGAACAAATCTCACCACCAGGATTCCTCAGGGAGAAAATTCCCTTCCCCAGCCCTGGGCGACTCCAAAGATCACCAGGACCTGGTTTTTCCCGGAGATTTCACCCAGGAACAGGGCGGACCCCTGGAATATGGCCGCTCATCCCTGCCCCCACTTGCCTGTCCTCCGGCCTCTTGGTGCTCCGCTCGTATCCCGAGGACGGAGGGGACAGGGAATCTCTCCGCCTYTTCCTCTCCTTGCTCTGGCTCTGCCGCTCCGGATCCCGCTCCCGGCTCAGGATGGGGTTCTTGGGAGTGGGGGTCTGATCCCGGAGGGCGGCTGTCTCTCTCCCACGGTCAGCTKTTGGGAAAAACGGGGAAAAATCAGGGAATTTTTACAGTGTAGAGTTTTAACAGCTCCCTTCTCCTAGAACAGAGGAAAAGGCCTCAAGCTGTGCCAGAGGAGGGTCAGGTTGGATATTGGGAATATTTCTCATGGAAAGGGTTGTCCAGTCCTGGCACAGGGCAGGGGTGGARTCTCCACTCCTGGAGGGATTTAAAATCCGCGTGGATATGGCACTTGGRGACATGGATCACTGGTGGCCTTGGCAGTGCTGGGAATGGTTGGACTCAATGTCTTGGAGGGCTTTTCCAACCTCACCAATTCCATGATTCCAGGTTCTAGCTTGTCCCACAACACCCTCAGGGCTCCATCTCCCTCCACCCACCACTCAGATCATCCTCCCTGTTTCCAGGAGCTGTTTTCCAGGAGCAGGAATGCCGAGCTATGGAGACAGAACATCCCTTGGCATTCCCAGCTGGGAAAATGAAGCAGTTCCAYGGGAGCAGAGCAAAACACGGGACAAGGTGAGGCCTTACCACTGTTTTCCTTTTCGGCTTGGCTCTTCTTCGGGATGCGATACACCTCCTGCGGGAAAGCCACAAGCAGGATCAGAATTCCAGCTGCTCACAAAACCACCCCCAATGTCCACGAATCACAGAAATCAGAAATTTGTAACCAACACCAAAAAAGGTCTCTGAAGGAAAGTGCTGGGGCTCTGTGGTGCTTTCCATATATTTCCTCTGCTCAGTGTTTGATTTTTGATGGATTTGGGAGGAATTCTGGGCCAAGAGCGCCAACACCCAGAGCTGTAGGACCCACAGGGAATCCCTACAGGTCCCTTCCCATTGGAGACATTCCATGGTTCTGTGATCCTGGCACTGGCAGAATCCCCTCCCCCTCCTCATGGACCATCCCTGGGCTTCTCCCAGCTCCCGGCAGCCTCACTGGGGACAGGGTCCACATTTCCATGACATTCCCAAGGTCTGATGCTTGATGTTGGAGCATCCCAAGGGAAATGAGCAGGAGGACAAGGCCCAGCTTGGAGTGACCCTTTGGAGCAAGGACCTGCTGGAGCTGCCGAGATCAGACCCCAACACCCACCCCTGCTCCAACAGCAGCAAATTCCGAACGCTCTGCTCATCCAGCTCCTCCCGCAGCGCAGGAAAGACATGGAGCTGCTGGAGAGAGCCCAGAGGAGCCACGGAGCTGCTCCCAGGGCTGGAGCCCCTCTGCTCTGGAGCCAGGCTGGGAGAGCTGGGAATGCTCACCTGGAGAAGGGAAGGATCCAGGGAGAGCTCAGAGCCCCTTCCAGGGCCTAAAGGGGCTCCAGGAGAGCTGGAGAGGGACTTGGGACAAGGCATGGAGGGACAGGACACAGGGAATGGCTTCCCACTGCCAGAGGGCAGGGCTAGAYGGGATACCAGGAAGGAATTCCTGGCTATGAGGGTGAGGAGGGGCTGGGATGGAATTCCCAGAGAAACTGTGGCTGGACCATCCCTGGAAGTGTCCAGGGGCAGGTTGGAGCAACCTGGGCTAGTGGAAGGTGTTCCTGGCCATGGCAGGGGTGGGACTGGATGATCCTGAAGGCCCTGGCGACTCCAGCTGGAGATGGCACCACGGGAACAAGGGGAAAAAGAGCTGGGAATGAGGATTAAACCTTCCCTAAGGTCCAGGTTTAGCAAAGTTAAGAAATGAGGTTTACTAGCACCTTCCCATGTTCCACTGCATTTTCAGCTGGAATTTTCTGGCACTCACAGTGTCAATCCCATTTTATCCCAGTGATGCTCACGATCCTATAGAGGTTTTACAGCATTCCTGACTGTCCGAGTGCTGGAAGCTTGGAATAAAAAGCTCATTTTTGTTTAATTCCAGCTTCTATCAAGCCCTTGCTCTGTTCCCTTCCTGATGGAATACAGCATTCCCAAGAATTCCCGCTTATTTCAAGCACAATGTGATGAACCAGCTGGTTTGTGCCTGGTGGTCAGGAGGAAGGAATTAAATCCCAATAAACCAACTCCGAGCAATCAGAGAGAGAAAATGTGGAGCATCCCTGATGGAGCAGCAGCTGCATCCCAAAAAAACCCCACGAAACCATGAAGGAGAYGCTCAGTGTCACACAAACCAATTGTTTTGGGGAGCTGTGCTGACATTCCAGCTTTCCCAGGGCACCTTCCCTAAAATATCCTTTCATTTAGGCCGTGGATGAGGCGGGGGGGAGAAAAGATGGATTCAACAGTTACTGGGGGGTGAAGGCTGCTTCCAGTTGGGAATTTAAAGCTTCCACACGCTCAGAATGTGGAAGTTTACCTTGCCTTGACTGTCAGACTTTACAGAATGTCCATTTTGGTTTTGATTCCTTGGGATTTTCAAGCCGTTTGGGAATCAATTACCGGCTGTCTCAGGGGGCTCATTAGCAACGTGTCCAACCCCAGCCCTGGATGGGCTAAAAATCAGAATTTCCTTTGGTGAAATGAAGGCAAGGAGAAGGAATCCTGTTGTGGTTTGTCCACGAGGCAAAACCACTTCAAAAGTGCTCCTGCTGGTTAAAAAAAAAAGGGATTTTGGCCAAGGTTTTTAGGATTTAAAAAATACTTTTGCTTTGCCTCAACACCCCACGTGCAGTTGGAAGCACCTACGAAGATGAGGGGCACTAAAATTCTCTAAAAATGCCTTTTTTAGTTGTTCTTATTTATTTACATGTTTGGTATGGATTAAAAGACTCCAAATCCAGGGGTTTTTAGAGGAAATGCAGAGAAATAAGGCAGCAGCTCAGTGTTTGGGGTGSGAGGAGCCTATAATTGTATGGGGTTTATATATTTATAAATTATATCAYTTATGTATTGTATAATCATGGAATTATGGAATGGTTTGGGTTGGAAGGGACCTTAAAGCTCATCCAATTCCAGCCCCTGCCATGTGGAACYTCCCACTAGCCCAGGWTGCTCCAMGCCTCATCCAGCCATAATATTTGGATTTATTTGTATTTTCCTATGAAATTCCATAGCTCTGGATGGCAGGGATGACTCTGCCTCTCCCTACCCTGTGTGGGACAGAGGTGACCACAGGGGCAGGTTCTGAAATCCCAAAATCCCCCACCAGCAATGGGTTTTCCCTATTTTTTTCTCTCTCTCCCAAAAAAATTCATTCTCAGAGAAGCAGATCCAAAAAATCCCTCCAAGTCTGCCCTAGGGCTGTTCCCAGAAGGAATGAGAAGCCATGAAGGAATGAGATGATGGATGAACCGCCCGGAGCTGAAGGACAACACAAGTGTTGGGAAGAGCTAAACTACACCAAGCCACCAGCTCCTAGAGATCTGTCCCATCAAACAGCAGGATGGGGAATGGGAAGTTACTGGGAAAAGGGCCACTGGGAACAGAAGGAGGATAAGGACCACCCGGATTTGGCAATCCTGGCATTGCTGCTCCGGCCACGCCTCGCCTTGGGTTCACCAGGACGTTGGGTGAGCCCGTTCCAGGATCCATCCCAACAAACTGGCCAGCCCTAACCAAGTCCAGGAAGCCCAAAATCCAAGATAATTATGAGCAGGGAGCGAGCTCCATCCTGCTGGAGAGCAACTCCAGCTCTACTCGGCGGAGCCTCCAGCATCCATGKGGGGAGACGGAGGCAGCAGAGGCTTTGAACCAGGAACAAACAAAGGGAATTGTCCAAGCTGCTCCATGAAAAGCAGATGGTGGCCAAACCGGGCCGGGGAGACTCCCAAGAAAAGGCTATTTTATTTTTGGAAACGGAAGCTGCTGGCCGGGAGCTGCAGAATTCCCCGATGGACGCGGCCGCCGCCAACGGGCTCCGAACGGCTCCCGGGCTCCCGGCACAGCTTTGAAGGGATTGCACGGAAAATTGAACGCAGGAGGAAAAGTGACACGAGTCTGCTGGAAACAAAAGAGCRGAGAAAAATGGGATTTAGGCTGCCCAGCCTCAGGCACAAACCAGCCCCGGCTCGGGAAAGGGAAGAGCAGCAGGATGGAGTCATAACTCAAAGGATGCAGCAGTGGGAAGGGAAGATTGTGCCTCCATGGAACCTTCTCCATAAATCTGTCCCTGAGCTGCCAGTTATCCCTGACTTCATGGTTGGACTCGATCTTAGAGGTCTTTTCCAACCTCAAGGATTCCATGATTTTACCCTATGGTTTTATGAACTTCTGTTGACTCGTTGAAGGAACCCCACACAACCAAATCCATCCCCTATCAGGCTGGATCCTCTTCCCTCCCTTCCCTTCCTCCCTCCTCTCCTCTCTTCCCTCTGCAGCTCCAGCATGATCCCAAGGGATGGAGGAGAGCAAGAGGAAGGATGAAAGCCATGACACCCCTGCCTGAAGACCAGAAAATCCCACAGCAAACCACGGCCTGGCCGCTCCCCGCTCCTATTGTTTTCCCAAACTGTTTCTTGCTCCAAGTTAAAACAAATTATAAGATTCCTAATTAAAGCACGGGATGTGCGTGCCGGAGCCAGAGCCAGGCACTCCAGGATGGATTCACTTGGAAAGGGACAGGCAAGAGAAGCTTCAGGAGAAGTGTCAATCAGAGGTGACCTGGAAAGATCATCCCAGGACAAGCAGGAAGTTCGCGTGGTCACCCAAGCTGTCCCTGTTCAGGCTGAAAGGGCCTCCAGGGGAGATTTAGGGTGAATATTGGGAAAATTCCCTATGGAAAGGTTGTACAACCCTGGCACAGCTGCCCAGGGCAGGGGTGGAGTCCCCATCCCTGGAGGGATTCAAAAGCCCTGTGGATGTGGCACTTGGGGACATGGGCAGTGGGGGCCTTGGCAGTGCTGGTTGGACTCAATGATCTCTGAGGGCTTTTCCAACCTTCCCAATTCCCTGATTCCAGGATTATTAAGCTCCCAGATGGGTGTTTTCACTGCCAAACGGAAAGTACACTTTGGCCAAAGTGGGGGTGAGGACTCAGCCTTGAGCTCCAAGTCCCTGCAAACACTCACAAGGCCAGAAGTGTCCCAACTAAAACCTTTTAACCCCAAAACTGGCTCTTCCAAAAGCTTTCCCTTAAAACCAAGACCTCCAACTCGTGAGGAAAGGGACTGTGGATGCTCAGAGCCACAACTCCTTCCTGCCCCTTCCCAGCAGGCGAGGGCCTCCTCTGGGGTGGGGGAAGATTCCCGACGCTCGGTCCCACCTGCGGCACCACAACGTCCTCTCCTGTCCCTCAGCTCGGCTCCTCAACCTCAGCCACCATGAGGATGTTGGGAACAGCTTCCCAAGCTTTGCCCTACGGCGTGTTCCGGTGATTCCAAGAGGTCTGTCGGCCGCGTCACCTCCGGCACGGGCCTCTCCGCAGGGATCAGCCCCCGGAGCCTTACCTGAGCGCGATCCCCCTGGAAGCAGCACGCGGAACCCCCTTGCCGGGCGTTCCACCGGGCAGCCTTTGGCACCGGGAGGGAATTTTCAGCCCGGGAGGAGCCGCGGGCGCCTCCCCGGAGAGAGGGGAACGGCGCCCACGAGCCCGGGCTGAAAACTCATCCCGCCGGGAACGCGAGTGTGTGTCGTGCTCGTGGAGTTGGGAGCGTTGGAAGCCCTGGAAGGACTCACAAGTCCCGTGTGTAGAGGTAGAGAAAAAAATCGAGCTCACTTAATCCTCTCAGGCCAGGAGCTGGGATTTTCCCGGAGCGACGTCCATTGCCGGCAATGGACGCACCAAAATAACGTCGGCATCCCCGAGTTAACCACCTCTGTCCTCCTTTCACCTATCACACTGCTCATGCATCAGCTTCCCAACCATCTTCCCGGCTCTTCGCGCTACGGCCTCTCCCTTCTTCCGCACGCAGTTGGAGAAGAGGAGCCCCTTGGTCAGCTCCTGGCTGCCCGGAGAAGCTGGATGGAAACGGTGGAAATTACAAGGGGTTCATCAGCAAGGCTGGAGAGGACAGCGCTTAAGTCACGACGTTTCAGACCCTCCCCGCCCCCCAGCCAACGGCAGGTGCTCCACCGCTCCGAAAACCCGGCTCTTCCAAAGCTGGGATGTGCTGGGAAAGGCACGCGGGCGTGAGTTATCCATCGCCCCTTCCAGCTTGGATTTGTCTTTTAGACAGCCGGGGTGGGCTTCGGCGGCACCTCACGAGGTGAGAGTTGGACAGAGGCAGTTAACTCTTAGAGCCATGAAAAAGTCCAGGACAGGATAAATTCCCAGCTCCCAGTTTCCCTACACTTCTTTTACAGGAGAGGAAGGAGTTGTCACAGCCCCGTGTCACGATCCTGCTTTTTTGGGATGCATTTGCTGGGATTGCTCCAAACTCATGAGATCCAACCCCATCCCTTATGACCACAGCACGACCTGAGGTTAATTCCTGAATACACAGAGAGGATGTGAATCCACATCTAAAACAGGGGAATATGTCGGGAGTCCATGGTGCGACCCCGGAACTCAGCACAGGTCTGCAGATTCCCAAACTGAGCTTCTCCAAGCTCAATAGAAACACAAATCTTGGGGATAAAACGACACCGTCAGATCAAATTTGGGCTCAAATCAACACTTTGGGTGAGTTTTGTGAAATTTCACACATTTGATGAATATTTTATCATTTTTTTCTGTGCTGTTCCAYGCACACCAGTGTGGAAGGGAACAGGGCTGTTCCAGAGAAAAAAACGGAGTCTGGATACYCAAAATCTGTCTCCAAAGCAGAGCAGGACTAAGGCTTGACTTAACTTCCAATTTAAAACAGGTTGGACTTGATCCTGGAGGTCTTTTCCAACCTTACAGAGTCTCTTGGCAATGAGGGGAAAGGACTTTTCCCAATTTAATCACAAATTCAACCGGACGGTGTCGCTTCAAGAGGAAAACCACACCAAGAGTCTGCAAATGAAAATCTAATAAATCATCACATCCACTTGGGAAAAAGGGAAGGGAAACACCAAACCACAACCCAGCTTCTCTATGGGAACATATTTCAGTCTCCTCACTTCTTTCTCCTCTAAGATTGGTGGCACCAATGACGGTGCCCAAAATCTGGGAATGTTCAGGAGTATCTGATCCTCCTCAAAAATTCGGATTAAGGTGAAATGTCCCTGAATTCTCCTGGGAATCTGTACATTTCTCAGTCCTGGTGTTTGGAGCTGCAGAAYGGCACGAGCAAAGCTGAAGGTGAGGTCTCCTTCACCTGCGCTGGYGCCGCAGCGCAATTAACGCTCTTTATTTTAATTAACCTCTTTCCGTCATTCCTCATTATGGGTAAATAAACTCTTTAGCTCTACGATGCATCATCAAACATAAATTTTGCTTTAAACAACTTTCAGTAATTAAAGCTGGGCTGGTGGTTGATTAAGAGAAAGGCAGAAGAGCCTCCAAGTTCCACCAAGCCCGGAGGATGCCGGAATTGCGGCAGCGCCTTTGATTCCTGCTGGATCCTCGGGAATCACTGGGTTTACACTCATTAAAGAGGTTCCCACCCCTCCTGCCCTTGAATGTAAGGAATATAATATATGGAATATATATGGAATATAATCCTACAGAAGCAGCGGATTGGTGAAGYTTCCAAAGATCTAAAGAAAACCAGGAATGACTGAAGTGCTGAGTGGAGAGTGAGATCCACAGAACCATGGAATGGTTTGGGTGGGAAGGGACCTYAAAGAACATCTTATTCCAACCCCCTGCCATGGGCAGAGACACCTTCCACTATCCCAGGTTGCTCCAAGCCCCATCCAACCTGGCCTTGGACACTTCCAGGGATGGGGCAGCCACAGTTTCTCCGGGAAAGCTGTGCCAGGGCCTCTCCACCCTCACAGCCAAGAATTCCTTCTTAAYCACTGATCCAAATCTTTCCTCTTTTAGTTCCACTACTGGAACATCATCCTACATCCCACCAAAAAGACGCTGTTGGCTGATGATCGAGCGGCCAAGCTGGCCACCTACAGACAGGGACACRATTCCAGAGGGCAGAGGGAGCCACCAAGCTCTTCCCTGAGAGAGGTTTTCTGCTCAAGGAGACCCTGATGGGAGTGGAACCACTGAAATCTCAAATAAGACCCAAAGCTGGGCATTTCCAACTGCAAACAGGCAGGGGTTGATCCAACAGGGCCTTTGAGAGAACCTGCTGTGGCCAAGAGACCCTTCCCTGGAGGCTCCACACGGTGCAGGTGGAAAGCAGATGTTGAAAGGACAGGAAAAGCTGAGGATATTGGGATAACTGAATTCAGTGAATCCCAGAATGGTTGGGTTGGGAGGGAACTTAAGGATCATCCAGTCCCACCCCTGCCATGGGCAAGGGACACCTTCCACTAGACCAGGTTGCTCCAAGCCTGGCCTTGGACACTTCCAGGGATGAGGCATTTAGGAGCAGCCTTGAACAATTCCAAAGATGGAATTTAGAGGCAACTTCCCATCAGTCCATCAATCTGTTTCAACGCTGAYGGACATGGGCCACTTCCACCCAAAATGCCCACGGTGCTGTCTCTGGTCTCTTTTCCCGACAGGTTGAGAAGGGAATCTCAATCCCTCGGAGCTGCCCTGTCCCTGCACAGCCTAAAACACAACGGAATGGCCGAGGTTGGTGCTGCTGTCAGCTTGTGACACACCAACACCTGCACTCAGGGCACGCCCAGGGCAGTCTGCGCCAGAGGATTGATACAGAGAGCACTTCCTGCGTAGGAAAGGCCATTTCAGTCACCAAATATTGGCCAAAAGACATCGAATCAGCCCCATTTGCACCAAACCACCACCAAATCCACGTTTTCCTTAGCTCCAGGTGCTGGAGCTGCACGGAGGTGCCTCTTACCTTGAGCTCCTTCCAGCTGTCGAGCAGCCTGGTGGCCAGGTCGCTCACATCCACGATTTTATCCGCCTGCTCCTGGCTCCTCTCGCTCTCCACGTCGGAAACCCCTTCCTCTTCGTCCTGGGAGGGCGTTTCCGCGGCGATGGGCTCCTCCAGCTTCGCTCCGTTGCTCTCCTTGGCCTCCGCCTCGGGCTCGGGCTCCGGCTCCGCGGGCTGGGATTTGCCGCTCTCGGCCGGCGCCTCCGCGGCCGCCTTCGCCTCCTGCTGCTGCTGCTGCTGCTGCTGCCGCTCCTCGGGCGCCTCGGCGGGCGCCGCCTCCAGCTGCTCCAGGTCCTCCTTGCCCTCCTTGCCTTCCAGCTCGCTGGTGGTGTCCGAGATGGCGCTGTCCATGCTGTTCTCGCTGATGATCTTCAGCCTGCGGAACACGAGCTTCTTGGGCGTGTCGGCGTCGCCGTCGGCGCCCTGGCGGCCCGAGAGCTCGGGGGTGTTGAGCGGGGTGTGCGCCCGCGACGTGTTCTCGCTGGAGTAGCCGTCGCCCTCGCTGAGCTGCGGCACGGCCGCCTTGGTCTGCGCCCAGCGCTGGATCACGGGCAGCACTTTGCTCTCCTCCAGCATGTTCTTGGTCGGGATGGGCAGCAGCTCCAGGGTCTTCATGATCTGAGGGCGAGGAAAAGCGGGACACGGTGAGGGACATCAGGATTTAAAGGTGGGTCCAGCCTGGAATAATTCACTTTTCACGGGAAGAATTAACTCTGGAGTATCAAGGTGATCACGGAGTCCCAGAACTGGGTTGGAAGGGATCTTAAGGATCATCCTGTTCCGTGGGCAGTGACCTTCCACTATCCCAGGCTGCTCCAAGCCCTGTCCAATCCGGCCTTGGACGGGATGAGAAGTTCACAACCTCTCTGGACAACCGGGGGCCTCACCACCCTCACAGCCAAGAATTCCTTTCCAGTATCCCATCCAAAATCTAAATATCTGATCTAATCTATCTAATGATGGTCACAGGTCACAGGTGAGGGATTTTAGGAAGAATTTTTCCATGGAAAGGGTTGTTAAACATTAGAAGGGGCTGCCCAGGGAGGTTTGGAGTCTCCATCCCTGGAGGTGTCCAAGGAATGCCTGGATGTGGCACTCAGTGCTCTGGGCTGGKGATCAGGCACAGGTTGGACTCGATGGCCTGGAACTTCTGGATGTCTTTGGGCATCCAATCCCAAATTGCTTATGGAACACCGAAACATTCCAGGTCCACTTCAGATTGTCAGTATCTCAAATTCCCTGTGCTTCAGCACGGAATAAACACCAACAGCAATAACCTTTAAGTCTGGCTCATGGAATCTACCTCAGGAATCTAAGGGAAACCACAGAAGCAAATTCCTTCCGTTTATTAAGGATCTGCCTGAGGGCAGGAGTTTCAAGCATGTGGTTCTGAGGCACCTGAGTTTGTTTTCCATGAACACTTGGCACGGATTTGTATTGGAAAAAAAACAGAAGGAAAAGAAAATCCTCGTGATCCTGAGCATTCAGCATAACCACCAAAACCTTCTTCCCAAAAAGGGCTGTCCAGCCCTGGCACAGGCTGGAATCCCCATTCCTGGAGGGATTTAACAGCCATGTGGATGTGGCACTTGGGGACATGGGTCAGTGTGGCCTTGGCAGTGCTGGGGGACAGCAGGACTCCATCTTAAAGGGCTTCTCCCACCTCACGGATTCCATGASAGCTTCCGGTCCCAGGGAATTACTGACCTCCAGCTGCAGCTTCAGGTTGTTGGCCGTGCTTCCTCTGCCATCGCCCAGCTCCGTCATCCAGATCCAGAGCAGGGACAAGCCGTGGCACTCCAGGAAGGACTTCAGGCAGGACTGCGAGTGCGTGTTCTGGAGAGCCAAATGCGGGAAGAGTCAGAGACTCCCAGGAAAAAACATGGCAAACTGCTCCACTGGGATCATGGCCAAACCCATGGCAGGGCCAGAACTTGGCAGCTGTGCAGGTCCAACCTCATTAAAGTGGCTGGAACTGCTGGGTTTGGAGCAGGGATACAGCAGCAGGACCAGGATAACCACTASAGCTCCTACCGGGGAATAAACCTATGGATAATGGATCACGGAGCAGCTCGGCTGAGCCTGGGATGCTGGAACAAGGACAGGACCTGCCTCCCACATTCTCCCCCTTCCTCTGAGGACGCGGATCCCTCCCCTTCCCACGGGAGCTCCTCACCTGGATGAGCTTGAGGCAGGTGAGCTTCTGCTCCAGGGTTTCGATCCGGACCATGAGCCGGGACAAGCTCAGCACTTGGTTTTTATCGGAGAGCCCCTCCCCGTTCTCCAGCAGCGCTTCCAGCTCCCCATCCACCTGCGCAGCCGAAGGAAAACAACCCTCAGGCTCAGGCCACGCAAGTCCCTGATCCCAACCTCTGTTTTCCCTAAGGAACGGCACAGTTTTGGTGGAAATTCCGAGTGGTTGCACCAAAACGCTCCCAGTCCTGAGTTTGTCTTTCCATGTTGGAAAACAAACAAATTAATTACCTTGAATTGCAGATAAAATTTAGTTTTTCTATTATGAGTTGTCTAAATTCCTTATAAATCTGTAATAGATTTATGGATTATGAACTRTAATAGATTTATAATGCTTACAACCAGAGAATCCCTCTCCAACAGACACTGGAATATCACCCATCATCATTTAGTGACTAATTAGTTTTTTAAAACACCTCATAAATGATTTATCAATTATTTCTTGGCTTCCTCACTCTCTGACACAGTCAATAAAAACAAAACTGGCATTTTTCAACTTCCAAAAACAACTAGGAAGAAATCTCATCCATAGGAACAGAGATTTGTATCCTCAAGGACACAATAATTACAATTTGTAGGAATTAAAGAAGAGCCTGTGCAGGTTCTGGCAGAAGTTTTCACCTCAAAAAACTCCTCCTGCTCTGGATTCTCCGCAGTTTTTTCCACATGCTGTGAACCCATTCCTGCAATTCCAAGTGYTGCCTCTAAGCCAAAGCAATTCAGAGATTCAAACTCCTTCTCCCAACCTGGAGATGGCAAAACTCTCCCCTTGGAGCTGCCAAATTGGCCTAAATGGTGAAGCCAACGTTGTTCTCCTTTCATCCATGTTTAAAAATCATGGAACACAACCCAAATTTTTAAAGGCGTGTGGAATGTATGGTTAAATCCATGTGGAATTTCTGGTGGGTTTTATTTATGGATGAGCAGATATTGGACATGGCAAAGCCCCTCTCTGGTGGGACTTTGTGTTAAGTAACCAAGGGAAAGGAAATATGGATTAAACTGAAGTTCCCAGAAAAAAACAAGGATTGAGGGGCCTTGTGAAATGAAATCACTGACGTTGGGAAACACCTCCAAGATCATCAAGTCCAACTTTTAATGACATCCATGGACAAGACTGAACCCTGGGGTCACCAGGAGTCATTTCCCAAGGGAACAGCAACAGGATGAGAGGAAGCTGTGCCGGGGGAAGTTTAGGCTGGACACGGGGAAAATTCCTTCATGGAAAGGGCTGTCACCCCATTCCTGGAGGGATTTAAAGCCCTGTGGATGTGGCGCTTGGGGACATGGGTCAGCGGTGGCCTTAGGATGGTTGGAGCTGATCTTGGAGGGATTTTCCAASCCCGAGGATTCAGGGAGAAGCGAACTCACCGAGTCCTTTTTCCGGGAGCGTTCCTTCTTCATCTTGCCGCCGGCGGCGCGGATGCTGACCCTGTTCTCCCCCCCCAGGTACCCTCGGCAGTTGGAGGAGCCACAGAAACATTTCTGGGCCTCTTTGCTGTGGGGGGACACAAAGGGGACTTTACCGACGGCTCCACTCCACCCACAGCCTCCCTGCCTTCAGGAGACAGGGACGGGAACGGCTCCGCACGGAAAAGCCTTGCCGGGCGCTGGAAATCCCAATGAAGTCTTTATTCCCGACACAGCTCCCATGATCCTGAGTTGTGCCAGCTGGAAACCAAAGCCTGCCTCACTTCCAGGCTCTCCACAGGTCAAAAACCAGGAAACAAAAGGAAAAGCTGGAGCTGGTGGGACTGAAAACTTCTTATCCCACAGTGCCACCAATATCCTAATTTTCCTAAGGAATTTATCACCAGGATTATACATCCACTAGGAAAGGCTTGCATTCCATAGCGTTTTTTATATATATTATAGCTCATATATTGAATTTTAGAGCTCAAAAGAGAATAAAGAAGGAGCTGAGGATTCATGGAAGCAGCAAAATCCACAAGGAAGATTTGTTTTCTGTGTACAGCCATGGATAATAAATGTAATAAATGTAATTCTCAAGGAATATTACTACCAAGCCTCTGTATTTCCTACTCGACACATCATCCATTTTAAACTCTATTCCACAATTCCTTGGGGGAATGGTGGCATTTTCAATGTGGAGAATCCACTGGAGGAATGCAGTGGGAAGAACCAAGGAAGCTCAACTCCAGGAATTTCTAGGRAGGAGGAATAATCTTAAAATGCAACTAAAAACTCATTCCTGATTCTCCTGCTTACAGGAAGGGCCTGTAGGAGAAGGATCCAGAAGGAAAAGGAAGGGATGCTCCTGAAGTTATACTTCACCAAACAGTAATATAGGAATATTAGGCTCAGGATTAGCAAAGGGATCCAAATTCCAGGCTGGAGCTTTCCCCGCAGCCTGGATTGGGCCAGGAAGAGGGAATGTGTTATCTGGGAGGTTTTACAGCTCCTCAGGTACTTGCAAAGTCATAAAACAGGGGAGGGAAGGGAAGAATGGGAATTCTTGAGGAATACTGCAAAGTCTGGAGCGTGGCTAATTAACAATCAAACAGAGGAAGAAGGAGGGAAGGGAATTATCTGGGAAATTTCCACTGGGGAGGGGCTGCAGCGGGAACARAGCGACACCGGGAAAGATTAAATAAGCATGGAATTCCTTTCCCTGGGAATGGAACGTACCCGTATCTCTGGAATTGGTAATCAAACGTCAGCTCCGAGCCCGACGGGACCAGTTTGGTGGTGAAGAATCCAACCCGGAGCTGCCCGTTCACAGTCCACTGTGGAAAAAACGCCAGGAGTTAGTACAGGACAAAAGCCAGCCTTGACTCCAGGTTTGCCTTCCCTGAACCACATAAATCCTTGGAAAAGCAGCACCGAGGAGTTTAAAATCCGCTCCTTGGACAGGCAAATTCCCTGTTTTAAATTCCAGTCACTGATACAACAGCAACAAACATTGCCAAAATAAAGGGATGGGAAGGAAAACGCTTCACTCGGAGCTTCCAGAGGGAAAAGCCCCGGGATTTGATCCAGCATTTTACCTTTTGGGTCTCACAGTTCGGCTCACAGCTGTGGTTCATGAAGCGGGAGCAGTTCCCCTTCTGGGTGGCGTCGATGATCTGGAAAGGAAGAAGAAATCCAGGAAAACAGGCTCATTCCCTGGAATGGGAAGCAGCTACAGACACAACCCACGTAGGAATCATCTCCTTTMCTGCTCTTTACTTGATATTCCTGATCTTTATTTTGGAGAATGGGGTTTTCATGGCATTAAGTTCCCCCCAAAAAGAGCGCTTAGGTACATGGCTCTCAATTTTCCAAAGGTTTCCCACTGGATGTGGATCCTGGATTTTGTTTCTGACATGACCATGAAGGGTTGGGAAGGTGAATTTTTCTCCCACATGCCTTGTACTTGAAGGGAAAAGTCACCCCCTGGATCACTCCCAGAAATAAAAACTCCTAAAAGTTCCTTTTATAACTGGAAATGCTCCTTTGTGCCCCTTAAAAATCACATAACAATCCCAAAAATCCTTATTTTAGGAGGGGGAAAAAAAAAGGAAAAACCACTCTGAGTATTTTTAGCTCCTTTTCTCTCCAGCTCCCCAAACCCAAAAAGTCCTGACAGGAGAGACAAGGAGAAAATGAGGTGAAATTTCCATTTATCCCCCTTGTTCTCAGGCAGAGGGAACAGCTCCACATCCCACGGAGCTGRAGCAGCCATAAATAATTAAGGATATCCGACATATAAATATTCCAGGGACAATCCTGCACAGAGGGACTTTGCCAGCTACAAATGTCCCAGTTTAATGGGGTTTAATGGGACAGGAAATGTGGTTCCTTGGTGGATTTAGGCACCCAAGAAGGGGGACCTTGGCTTGGAGCATCTTCCCATGGAAGCCATGCTCCATCTTTTCCTTTGGAAGGACACTTTCCTCTCCCTAAGGACACTGGGACACATTTAAGCTGCCAAAATTTTGTTGAAACCGAGCAATGGGTTAAAAAAAAGTGAGGCTCAAAGTTTCCTTTCCTTAGGAAAAGATTTCTAATGGATTCGGGATGCTGCTCCACAGATTCCCAAGGAGCTGGTGCTGTACACAGCTAAATCCAGCCTCTCCCAAAGCCAATCCCAGCAATCCCACTGCTCACCTCATCATTCTTCAGGGCCATGAAATAATAGTGGATGTTCTTGTTCCGGGCATATTCCTTCACTCGAGCCTTGAATTCCTTGTGATCCAGCACTTCCCCGCAGTATTCCAAGACAAAAGTGTTGCTGCAAGAGGGAAAAAAACCAATTTTCTTAGCAATAACCCAAATAAACACAAAATAATCCCAGTTCAGGTGGATTCTCTGAACACAATTGCCAGCCTGGCCACCCTGGTGGTGTAGCTACAGTAATTATGTGCCTTAATTGCAGGGAATTCTGATTAATTTGGGATTTTGAGCTGTCACATGGGAAGGTGAGAGAAGAATAAAGCTTTCTTTGGGCAGGGTTTATTCTATATATTCATGGAATTCCAGAATGGTTTGGGTGGGAAGGGATCTCTGAGGTCATCCCATTCCACCCCCTGCCATGGACAGGGACACCTTCCACTATCCCAGGTTGCTCCAAGCCCTGTCCAACCTGGCCTTGGACAATGCCAGGGATCCAGGGGCAGAAAACAGCTCCTCTGGGTATCTGTGCCAGGGCTGGACAATCCTTTCCTTGAAGGAACATCCCCAATATCCAACCTGACCCTCCCCTGGCACAGCTCGAGGCCATTCCCTCTCATCCTGTCCCTGTTCCCTGGGAGCAGAGCCTGACCCCCCTGGCTGCCCCCTCCTGTCAGGAGTTGTGCAGGGCCAGAAGGTCCCCCTGAGCCTCCTCTTCTCCAGGCTGAGCCCTCCCAGCTCCCTTAGGAGTTCTCCAGGCCCTTCCCAGCTCCATTCCCTTCCCTGGACACATTCCAGGGTGCTCCCTTCTCCCAGCAAACCTCATCTTGTTCTCCTCATCCCACTCGCCCCAGGAGATTTCAACATCCCAACTCCTCTCTCCTGTCCTGGCCTGACCTAAACCAGCCCTTGGAAGTACAATCCTTAATTAACAACAGGAGGAAAATCCCCTCTGGATCTTCATGTTGTCCAAAGGGGAGCAGGAGGAGGACTCAGGAAGAGGGGAAGCCTTGCAGAGCTGGGAAGAGAAGGAGGGACACAGCTGGAGTGTAGTAGGGACAGGGAAAGGGAGACAGATTCATCCCAAGAATAAGCCATGGAAAGACTGTTGGGCAACCAGGAAAACTGGAGTGGGAGATCCAACACTGGATGGGCAGCTTCCAATGAGGAACAGGGACACCCAACAGGGACCAGGACAAGCTGGAAGACCCCCAGCAAGTCTCCTGTCAGGGAAACCAAGAACCCACAGGCCCTTCTCCCTTCAGGAGGGAGTAAAGGAGCGGGAAAGGGCGGTGGGAAGAGGGAAGGCTTACGATGGCAGGTCTTTGGCAGCTCGGAGCCCCCAGCCCTTCTTCTCGGTCAGGATCACCTCCACATCCGCGTGCTGCTTCTTCTGGAAGCGCCTGTTGGAGCAGTAGTCGCCGTTTGGGCACCGGGAAGAGCTGAGGGAAGGGAAGGGAGCAAATCAATTCCCAGCAGGACAACAGTGCCAACAGAGAGAGCTCAGATGGGAAATCAATCCCAAACAATCATCATAAATTCAGCGTGAAACCTTCCCCGTGTGGTGCTATAAAAAGCACAGCCATGTGACTGCCAACATGCAAATGCAGATTCTTTCAGGGAAGAAGATAAAAACATTTGGAATGCAGCTCCCACTGTATTTCCGTGTCAGGGCATCACAGTGGGATGAACTGGGCTCTTCTCCCCGAGTTCTGGGGGTTCTCCCTCCAAGATATTCCCTGCTCCCTGTCTGGGCTATGAGATAAAAGCAAAAATTGGGATTCTGCCATGCAATTCCAATCCTTCCACAATCCTCACGCCAGCGGGGAATCCCATCAAGCGCCCTGTCCCTGCCTCCAGCTCCCATGGAGCAGCAAACCTCTTCCAGGAGGGAGMAGGAGACAACAGCCTCAGGCTGGAGAGGCTCTGGGGAGAGGAGACCCAGGAGATTGCGAGGGCTGACCTCCCGCAGATCATCCAAAGATTTAAATCATGGAATCATGGAATGGCTTGGGTTGGAATGGACCTTAAGGATCATCTCRCTCCRTMCCCTTGCCGTGGGCAGGGACACCAGGGTGCTCCAAGCCCCATCCAACCCTCGAACACTTCCAGGGATGGGGCAGCCACAGCTTCTGCCGGCAGCTCCCAAGGCCAGCACAGACCCTTTGCTGCCACCTGCCAGGAATTCCCGGGTTATCCGAGGGATTCCCAAGCCGTGTCCAGGCCAATCCATGGAACTCCACTCACCACTCGATCATGAGCAGGCGATTGAGACAATCCTCTCCACAGGCCACTTCCCCCTGCGCCCGCTCCTCCTTGGACAGCGGGGGACACTCACACAGCATCCGCTTGATGTCCCGGTGGGATTTGTTCTTCTTCCTGCGGAAGGCGAGCCATGGAAACACGGGTGAGACAGCAGCCGGGTGGAGAAACTCCTCCTCAGTCCTCATCAGGGGTTATTGGAAAAATTGGAAAATTAATTTCTCCCCTAGCAACGGGACGCATGGATTGATAACCTCGGGATAGCCACCAGGAGGGGCAGGAATAACCAAGGACACTCGGCTTGCTGACGACTTCGTGATCACAAAAGGTGATTTCTCATACAGAATTCCCAGGATATTCAACTGTTTTCCCTTTCTCCTCCATGTCCCTGTTTATTATCCGTATTTTAATAAGGCAAATTGGAGGGTTTGGTTACTTCAGCCTCTGCTTTGCTGTCACATGAGAGGATGAAAAAGAGGAGAAAATCAGAGTTATATGAAAGGCATCCACTCATTTCAGCTTCCGTGAAAAATCTGGGGAATGCTCTGGAGCATGGATCCCAACAAGGCAAAAAAATCCACAAGRAAAAAAAAAAGTGATATTTCAAATTACTGTCATTAGATCTAAAAAAGCTCCTCTGAGACAATAAAGACAGACATGGAAGYAACCAAAACCTTTGGAAAAGCGCCTTGTTTGTCCAAAACCTTTCCCACACCCAGAGAGAATTCCCTGTGCCAACGGAGGGGGAGTGAGCTGGCATTTGGGGATATTAAACAGGCAAGGGTGTAGAAAAGGGTATAAATAAATCAACCTTTCCCTCAGATCCTCCCGTTTTCCAACTCTTCTCAGCACTAGGGACTGTCTGGGCCCGACTGGGGGATTCTCTTTAGGAGAAGAGACCCAGGGCTGGCTTTGCCAGGTGTAGGGAATGCCACATTCCTTCCTCTCCCCCCAGATGATGCCAATTTGGCCATCAAAAATCAAATTCCACAGAACCAACTGGAAGCTAAAACCCAAACTCGCTACRGGGATGAAAACAAGGCTAAGAAGCAGTTACCTCTCTGTCAAGTAGACGTTCTCCTCGATGAGGTCGAAGTAGCAAGGCATCTTCCCCTGCTTGGCAAACTCCTTCCAGCGCTGCGGGTCCCGGAAGTCATCCATGATGCACAGCCTTCCCACCATGGAGGAATCCTGCGGCGGAGGCTCCTCCTGCTCCCCCTCCGCCTTCCCCTTCCTCTTCTCCCGCGAGTCCCCGTCGCTCTCCGAGTCGCTCTCCAACTCCGGGCGCCTTTTTTTGGGAGGGCCTCGTTCCTTGGCGTCGTTTTTTTCCAAAACCTTCGCCTCCTCCTTCTTCTCCCCGCCCGGCACCGGCTCCTTGGTGGAATTGCTGCTGATCTCGTGTGCCTGCACCGAGCCCTTTTCCTTCTGCCCGGGAGTCTGGGATTTACTGGAGGGGCTGGGAAAGYGGGGCTTGCAGTCCTCATCCCAGCGCTCATCCTCTTCGTACTCCTCGTGGTCTTCCGTGAGGGAATCCGGCACCTGCCCTTGGATCCGCTCGTAGTTAACCACGGAAGGTCTGCCGGCTGACCTGGCATCCCAGTAACCGTTGCCTTGCCAGTAACTCTGGGAGCTGGGATAGGCTCCCGAGCCCGGCTGGTAAACGTAGCCCGAGTACATCCCAAAGCTGCTGTCCGGCTGCTGGTAGGTGCTGCTGGGCTTCTCCGTCTGGGAAAAATCCCAGCCCACGGCGCTCATCTCCTCCGGGGCACGAAAACCGTCCAGCCGGGAATAGTCTCCGAGGCCGGACTGGTTCAGCCCGCCCTGCCCTTGCCGACTGTCGGGCTTGGAAGAGCTCATCTGGTGTCGGGACGCGTCRGCGCCTTCCAAACTCTCCGGGACACAGAAGGGCTGCGCCTCCGGCCGGACCGGGACCCTTCCCACGGCCATCATCTCCGCCAGTAGCATCCTCTCCTCCGCGCCGGCTTTCCCGTGGGAATCGGCCGCCAGGTCCGCCTGGCTCGTGCTGTCCACGCCGTCGCTCTGGGCCTGGCACGGATCCGCCCGCAGCTCCTCCACCTCCTTCCTGCTCAGCTCCGTGGAAGTCGCCAGGCTCTTCTCCATCCCTCTGGGAGAACACCTGCTCTCCAGCTGGGGACCCCCCTTGCTCCCCAGATTCTCCAGCCTCTCCTCATAGTAGGGCCTACTCGGCTCGGGCCGCTCATCGTCCCAGTGGTCGGAGAAGCGCCGGCTGCTCCGGGAGGAGCCCGGGCTGTTCTCCTCCATGGCTATCGTTGAGTTCTTGGGAACCACCACGAYCGACTGGAGCCGCTTCCGCGGGGTGCCGTCATCGGAATCCGAGTCGTCCGTGTCGCTGTCCTCGCTGCGGCCCTCGCTGTCGCTGTCGCCCGTGTCCGAGTACTCGTCGTGGCCGGCGGGAACGAACTCCGCRGCGTTGCCGCTGCTGTCGCACGTCGGGGCTTGGGTCACCGTCTCCGCGTCTTCTGCGGTGACGATGACGTCGGAGGAGGGATACAAAGCGTCTGGAAAAGCCGAGGCCACCAGGGGCTCGTTTCCCTCATCCCTCTCGGCCGATACTTCACGACGCTGAACCCTCARCTCGTCCAGTTCGGCTCCCTCGGTGGAAACGGCGCTTTCTTCCACGACCTCTCTGCCGCGGCGCTCCAGCGGCACTTCCGAATAGTAGGAATGTTCATTCTGGAACGACGCCTTGCCTTTTGCTGAGCCAAGATCAACGCGTTGAGCATCCGACTCCAGCATCTCCTCCGCTTCCGAGTGCTGGAGCGGCTCCTGGCACACACCCGGCGGGGGCACGTCCCATTTGGAAGAGACRCTTTCCTCCGGCACGGGATGATCCGACTGGAGCCTCTGGGAACAGCCATCCTGGGAGGAATCCCTGCTCCAGCTTTCCACTGCCAGGCTGGTTTTATGGGAAGGATGGCCATGCTCATCCTCAGCGGCAGACTTGGAATGGGGATCCTCCGTGCTCTCATAATCACAGGTCACCGTCTGCGGCTCCACCTGCACGTCCAGGAAAGTCTCGGACGTCACTTTCAAATCCGCAGGTTCCGCTTCGATTTCCACTTCCGAATGGTACAAACCAGGGGTGGCATCRTCGGAAATGTAGCAAAAAACGGGTTCTTTGGTTTTGTCACACGGAGTCACCTCATCATCCACCCTCTTAAGGACAGTTTTAGTGGGATCTACATTCACGACGGGGACAGGGGCGGCTTCCTCCGGCTGCTGCAGCCCCGGAGCCTCCRCTTCCCGGAACAGGCTGTTGCACTCGCTGGACTGGACCCGGGAATCAACCGGCTCTTGCTCTTGGGACACATCCGTGCTCTCAAAGCCATTGGATGGCAACGGATACAACGGGCTCGTCTTCGGGGCCGGCAAYGCTTCCGAGCGACACAGGCCGTGGTCAGAGGACACGGTGACGTCCTCTGCTCTGGAGGCACTGGAAGTTGCCAGAGCATCGCCTCGACCCTCCGGGGAGCCGTTCACACTCAATTCCACGGGGAAACACGTCCTTACGGGATCGTGCTTTGCCTTTAATGACGTTTCTTTCTCCTTAACGCTGTCGTGGCACTCGTTTGCYGCAAGTTCCTCGGGTTTTGAGTTCGCCAGACCCGCCTTGGACTCGTCGGCCTTCGGCAAAGCGGGCGAATCATTGAACTGATTTGATGGGGAAAGYGTCTTTTCCCTTTCCAACTTTTTCGCACTGGACACCCTGATCTCATTGTTCTTTAGACAAGAGGTCTCTAAATCTAGAGAATTAGACTTGGACTTGATTTCTTCGATCGATTCTGTACAACAGAAAGAACTCTTAAATTTATCAGGCTTTGGTGCGGGGGCCTTGGAAGGGGTGGATTTATAGCGGGAGGAATTCACATTGCTGTCGGGCTTGGAATGGGACGTCCCCTTCCGATAGCCCAGTTCATCGAGGGGAGAGCACCTTTTGGACGCTTCACTTTCGGAAGTCCTTTTGGAATCTCGATCCGCTTTCGAAGACGACCTCCCCCTCCTCTCCACGTCGGCGTGAGACGACTCCACTTTGCTGTCCCTGTCCGACTTGGAGTAAGAGGATCTCGAGTCCCTGTAGGAGGAGGAGGAATGAGAGGATGTACGCCTGGAGTCGCCGGACCTGGAATGTGTCCTCCTGTACTCCTCCTCCGAGTCGGAGCTCTCCCGCGCCCGGCTGTCCGCGTACGACCGGGAATAGCGCGACCGTTCCCGGTACGGGGAGCTGCGGTGGTATCGGCGCTCRGAGTCGTAGTAATGCGAGCGCTCCGACCTCGAGTAGGAGGAGCTGGTGCGGGAGCTGCGGTCGGAGCGGGARCGGGAATGAGACCGGCTTCGCCTCCTCTCCCTGTCGGAGCGGGAGCGGGAGGACGAGTACCGCGAGTCTCTCTCCGATTTGGAGTAGCTCGAGTACTTCTCATCCCTGTCCGACTTGGAGCGTGACGAGGACTTGCCCAGGTCTTCACCCCGGAGGGACGCGGAGCTCCGTCTGGGATCTCTCTCCTTTTCCGTGCTGGATATCTTCTGCTCGTGCGACCGCTGGCTGGAGGAGGTCCTCACCGAATCCTCGTCGGACTCGGAGCCCTGCAGCGCGCCGTCCGACTGGGAGAACTTCCTCTTGGCCCCCTGCCGCCGGGAGCACGCGGGAGCACCCTTGGAGCCGTCGGAAACCTCATCCTCCTTCCCAATATGGGAATCTTCCTTCTGCGGGGTTATCTCCGTCTGCTCGGGCGCGGTTTGGGCCACGCGCTCCTCCGCGCCGCGCGCCRCCGGATCCTGCTTGGCGTCCGGCTCCGAGGGCTCCCTGGGCAGCGCGTGGCTCGGCTCCCTCGGCGCGGGGGCTTCGGCTTCGCCGGGCGGCGACAGCAGCGGCGTCGGCATCGGCGTCACCGGCGGCGGCGGGGCCGTGGCCGCCGGCAGCGGCATCGGGGACGGCGGCGGGGGCGGCGGGGGCGGGGGAGGCGGCGGCGTGGGGGGGAAATCCACGGCCGAGGCCGCCGGTTCCGGGACCGGCGCCGGGAGCGGCGGCGTCGGAGCCGGGGGCGGTTTCGCCGTGACGTTCAGTAAATGTTTTTTAAAATGAATCTTCCCCAATTCTACCTTCGGTTTCGGAGGCGAAGATTCCTCGGCTGAACCGGCGGCGTCCCCCAGGTCCGGTTTATTTTTGGGGTTAAAATCGGTCGGGAGGGGAACTGCTGGAGGGGTGGGAGTTTCATTCTGTTTCTCGTTTCCGAGAGCAGTCAGGAATCGATTGGGTAAAGTTTTCTTGGTTAAACTAAAGCTGAAAGACACCTTCTGTCTTCCCTGCTCCTCAAGGTTAACCTTGGTTTTGGTGCCTTTGGGCAAAAAGCGGCTCGAGGCGACGCCTTTGAACACGGGGCCTTTGATAAATCCGGYTCTCGGCACCGTTTCGGGTTTGCCCTGCGGAGGAAAAAGAAGATGCAGTTGGAGGAATTGGATTTTGAGGGGGTTTGAACTCAGTTCTGCAGCATTTTCTTTCACCTGCTGAATTTTTCATGAYGGTAAAAGAGAAATGGATACCCTGAGCCTGCCTTGGGCGCCCGGCTCTGTCCTGAAAATAATCAATTCCTCAGACTTCTCCAGCTTGGAACAAAACCTCCTCTGAGGATTCGGCTGAGGCTTTGTAACTGACTTATTAATGACCAAGCTCAAAGTCCTTTTATCATTTCATTTTTTTTTTTTAAAAAAAAGAATAGAGTTCAGCATATAAAGTTAATTGTGGGCAGAACTCTGCTTTTTTATGCTGTTTCTGTGGTCCCAGGCTACAAAATATCCTGATTTTTAAACTTCAAGTAACATTTGTTTTCATGTGACTCCACCTGGATGCAACCTTGTAGTACTCGGGAAGGCTCTAGGGAGACCTTAGAACCCCTTTCAGKGCCTAAAGGGGCTCCAGGAGAGCTGGAGAGGGATTTGGGACCAGGCATGGAGGGACAGGACAAGGGGGAATAGCTTTAAACTGAAAAAGAAAATGTTTAGATGGGATATTGGGAAGGAATTYTTSSCTGKGAGGGTGGGGAGGCCCTGGCACAGGTTGCCCAGAGAAGCTGTGGCTGCCCCTGGATCCCTGGAAGTGTCCGAGGCCAGGCTGGATGGGGCTTGGAGCAAYCTGGGATAGCAGAAGGTGTCCCTGCCCATGGCAGGGGCTGGAATGAGATGATCCTAAAGGTCCCTTCSCACCCAAACCAGTCTGGGATTCTGTGATTGGTTCCAGCACAAATCAGACCAGCAAGAATCACAGCAGGAATTTAAACCTTGTCCTCTCCCACCTCCCTCCAGCAGCCTTATCCCAGTCACTACTAATTCCTGCCAGTCTCCAGGCTCAGGCACAGACCAGCATTAATTAACAACCCCCACGAATTCCCATTAGGACCCAGTGGTGCGCGATGACTCCGTCACCTCTGGATCAGCCGACTGCACCACGCTCCACGTCCTTCCCACCAGGAGCTCCCGGCTGCCTCCTGCCCGGGAGCTCACTCAGCACCTGGCAAGCCCCAAACCAGGAATTTTCAGAGCATAAAAGCACYCTGAATTTACCCATTTGGGCATTTCCCCCTCTGTTTTAAAGCTTAGGGCTCATCTGCGTCCCAGGAATGAAATCCTGGAAATGATAAAGTGGGAAAAGGGTTTTGTTGTCCACACTCCTTATCCCCAAAAATCTGAATTGCATTAGAATCATGGAATTCCAGAATGGTTTGGGCGGGAAGGGACCTCAAAGCTYATCCAGTCCCTGCCCCCTGCCATGGGCAGGGACACCTCCCACTATTCCAGGTTGCTCCAAGCCCCGTCCAACCTGTCCTTGAACACTTCCAGGGATGGGGCAGCCACAGCTTCTCTGGGAATTACTGTAATTACATTTTGTGTGAGAAGCATGATTCCCGTGGAAAGAGTTGTATCCAAGCTGTCCAGAGCTGGGTTTTGCTCCCAGAACTGTGCCGTGAGCACATTTTTGGCAGGGGCAGCAGTTTCCTGCAGCCCCCTGTGAATTATTAAGGATTTTGTTATCCTTTAACTCATGGAAAACGTGGAGCTGCCCAGGCTCAAGGCACTGGGGTRAATGATTAAATAAGACGGCGGTGGATTGGAAATCCCTGGATTTTTGCACCCTAGGACATTATATATCCCAAAAAATCCTCATTTTTGACACATTGGGGGTTTTTATCATTGTGAAAACCTTGTCATGGTCTGAATGTGACTCACCCTGGTGACCCAACCCAGCACCACATTGGACCTTCAGCAGCAAATTCCCTTCATTGTGGGAAAAATGGGAGCAAAATCTGAAAGCATTTTCTTTAAATGGGTGTTTTTTATCAGGGGACAATTCAAGGATGATTTTAAAGGAGTTTCATGGCTAAAAGGGCTCCCGAAACACTGACTTGGGGAAAAAAGAGCATTTCCAGCTCGGAAATGGGTTCCTCTCACCACAACTTACAACCATCTCCCCAAAGTCCCGCTGGAAACGCCATCCCTGTTTTCCAAAGAATCCACACATCAGCAGTGATTGTGAGATTAATCCACAAGTTTATATCAACTAATCCAGGGAAGAATTAAAGACAAAATGAAGTGTTGAACACTACTGAGAGCARCCTCCTGTAGGACACTGGCGTCAGCCTCCTGAGGAGTGAGGGAACAGCATTTTGGGGGATTCCTGGATCAATTATTATCCTCATGACCAGAAATTCCCACTTTTTTTATCCCAACTTGGGACAACTGAAGAGACCAGGCTCCTCCCCAACCATACCCTGACGTCCAACAGAAGGATCTCCACAAATCTGAATCCAAATTCTTATCASAGATTGGATTCTTTAATTATATCAATTATAAATTATAAATTAATAAATACATATTAAAAATACCGGAAATACAGCATTTAAGAGTTTTCCTTCTTGCTACAAGTTTGGTGACATTATTTTGATCCAAAGTTTTGATCAAAATCCTTCTAATTTCAAACACRACAGCTCTGAATTAATGGGAATAAGGGGGTTTGGACAGATCCACCTTTTCCCAAACATGGGATYTGCAGGCAAAAAAGAGCTGCCACACTTGTATTCCTCCCCTCTCCACAGCCTATTCAGCAGAGCTGACACATTTCAGGATATTTTCCCTCATGCGCTCACCCTTCCAGGGATTTTTTTCCTTAAATAACAGCAATTTGAACAAAACACRACTTCCAGAATTTTAAACACACTCCACAGGTAACTCGGGAAATGCAATAGGTGGCAATTACTGGAAAAGCTCTCCAGGAGAAGAGGAATTCTCCTTCCTTTCACATTTTACAGAAAGGGAACGTTCCCCAAAACGGAAAAAAAAATCCAAAATGATTAACAGCCATCATTCCAAAGCTGGGATATTAAAATCTATTCCAGGCCTCCAAGTTTTCTCCTTTCCTGTTAAATTCCTTGAGTCACACTCAGCAAAACTCATTATTTTTACAGATTAAGTCCTTAAATCATCAGCACCAACCTACACCGAGCTATGCCTTCGAATCCTGTGTGTTCATAGCACAAGTGGTACTGGAATTATTGCCMTTCCTTCCCAAATTTAATGGGAATTATTGCCCTTCCTTCCCAAATTTAACCAGAGGAATCCCAGAGAAGCACCCATTTGCTTTATCCAGCCCCTCAGGAAAGTCATGGAATGCCTCAGTCAAACCAACCCAGCTGGGCTCACAGGAGCTCCAGAAATGTTGGAATTTGTTTTACTCACCTCATTTTCTTCTTCTCTATTGCAATCCAGCCGAGGAAACATGGAAAAAAAAAAAAAAAAACAGGAAAGAAGGTGTGAATATCAGGCAGGAACAAGAAATGTAACATTTCATATGTGGATCTGGAATGGGATGGATCTGGGACACGGAGTGAGGGAAATACTGCCAGCACCCTGACACAAAACCGGCCCTGGAGGGGAGCACGGCACAGTTGGGAGGCTCCCAAATTCCCACACGGGAAAATCCCGCATGGATTAGGACAGAGCAAACCTTTCTGGAGAGCGCTCCTGGCTTGGTGTCGTCTCCAGTTATTCCAACACCCTGCAGGAATAAAACCCTCAAARCTGGGATTGCAGAAGGTGGGTTTGGGATTCTCTCCATTTGAGTATTTCCCCGAATAATTGAAAGTTTCGGCCTGTCTCACTGACAGAAATTAAAGCTATTAATGAAGGTCTCACTGCTGTGCATCTGCCCTGGCTATCTGCATAATTAATCACTATTTTGGCAGCTTGGTAATGAATTAATTAGGGACATTCTCAGTGCTGAGCCAACAGGAAAGCCCAGCTTCTTCTTCCCAAGTTCTCTGCTCCGATCACACCAAACAAGTCGTTTCTCCTCAGGGAAGGAGAAGGAACAAGGGCACAACTCCCTCTCCTTGCTTTGCTCAGTTCCTGGGAGAGTTCCAGGGAATTTCCTGCTCCTACCAACACACCTCAAGCAAGACATCAACGGTTCACCCATCCCTCTGTCATGGATCTACCAAAGATCCCAAAATCCCTCTCCACTCCACACAGCTTACAGCTGGAATTTTCCTACGTTTTATCAGCTTTTGAGCCATAATTCGGCRCTGTCGTGGTGACACAGCCAAAGATTTCCCACAGAAAACGTTCACAGATTCCACCTCAAGCATCAGCTCAACAAGAAAATTCCAATTCTGGAAGAAAAAGGCAAAATTTTCAGTTTTGGAGCAACCCAGACACGGYGACGGCACAAGAAGCACCCACGTCCCCGCTGAAACCATCATSAGCCGGGAACTGGGAGCAAAAGGAAGTGCTGGGAAGAACTTTCCCCACAGGAATATTCTCTTGCCTCTCCAAAGGCTCCCATCCAATTGGTAGAGCTTTATTAAAAGACTATAAATTATCCCCAGGGCAGCGAGGACGGGGTTTGATTCCATCAAGGCAACCTGAGCCGGGAGTTCCAGCCGGCRGAGCGCACGAGGGCACGGATGGGATTTAATGGGGTCAACCAAGCCAGGAATTCAAAATCCCACAGATGCAGGAGCTCTCCAAGAGCAGCACTTTGACTGGAACTAAGGCCTAAAAGGAGGTTCCAGTTTTAGGATCACAAACGGAGGAGGAGTTTGGGACTTTCAGGAAACCATTGCGTGGTTTGGGTGTCGGGTTTGAGGTTTTGTGGAGTCAACGCTCAGCAAAAACGTTGGATTGGATGACTGAAGGGTCTTTTCCCACCTAATTCCATGAAGATTTTCATTTTCCATAAGCAGGTGCAGCACGGAATTGCAACCACCAGGTGGAAGCTGGGGGTTCTAAAGCAAAAATAACTCTTTATACATAAAAACATATTTTTAGATAGGTTATGTGGGGAGAATGGTAATTAAGTTTAATAATTATAATTAATAACAGGGATAAATAATGGGAGAAAAGAGAGTCGGGATCCTTCAAATCCCAGAAAAATCCTGCAGGAGAAAAAGAGGAAACGGAAAATCCCCCATCCCTGGAAGTGTCCAAAGCCAGGTTGCACAGGGCTTGGAGCAACCTGGGATAGTGGAAGGTGTCCCTGGGTGGGACTGGATGATCCTATTCCAACCTAAACCATTTGGGATTCTGGGATTCCATCAATTAAAATAARAGGTGTTGACCTCCCTAAAGGAGGGTTATGGACCCCATTTTCCTTCCCAGCCTCTTCCTTCCCCCCAGATCAAAAAAAMCCCATATAAATAGAATTCCAAAATTAGGGAACGCGCTGCCGTTCCCTCAGGAATCTTTTGCCAAATTCCTCCCACGCCGGGTTTGAAGTTACATAAACCCCCCCCATTCCCAGCTCGGGATCCATCCCAGCGCCCATCCCGGGGCTTTTCCAGCGCTTTTCCAGCTCCACAGGTTGGGAGCAATTCCCTCAGCTGCACCTTTGTCCCTGCAGGCACCTAAAATAAAACTGGGATGAAAATGAACATGGAATTCCTGCACTCGGTGGCTCCTTTCTGGGAAAGTCAGGAGAAAAGGGTTGTTAAAATCCAAAATGAGGCTCAATATAGAACTGGAGACCCTGAGAAGTGATGAAGGAATTTAAAAAATAACCTAAGAAAGCACAAAATCAACCAAACAACAAAAAAATGACCCCACCGCCAGGAAACTTCACCACCTTTGATCCGTTTCCAGCAGCTTGATGTGTTCATTTCGTTAAAAAACAAAAATTAAACACCAATTAAATGTCAGGAAAAGCTTTTTTACAGCTACAGAACCACAGCTCAACCAAAATTCTTTATATGGATTMATATTTTGACCAAAATTCTTCATATTTAAAATTTATCAGCTTCTCTCCTCACGGGAACATCCCCATTTTGTCACGGGAATGTTGATAAAAAATAAAATTGTATTTGAATTCCAAGGCTCAGCAGCTCCAGCATTTCTGGGTGCTTCAACAGCWTGAGCTGAAGGAGATTTTTCTCTTTTTTAAGTGCAACCCACACAACAATTGGAATTTTATCCCAGTTTTCCTCACAGTAAAGGGGCCAAAAAAATGCCCTCAGGCTTCTACAGTCTGAAAGACAAAACTTTAAGAGCCTCTTCTCCCTTCAGTCCTGGGCTTTTTTTATCTTCTTCTCCTTAAACGAGGAAAATCTGGAAGGCTGAAGCTTTTCTTATCTCAATATCTGCAGCCCAACAGCCCCTGGGAGCTGAAAAGGCCCATTCCCAGCAGGAATTCACCTCAGGAATTCCGCAGGGATCCATCTGAAAGCCACCTTGCTGCCCGAAGAAAGGGAACCAAATGCAAAAAGCTCAGCACTTAAATCCCAACTTCCAGCTCAGGAAATGGGGATTTAACCTGTTTTGCTTGGGCTGGGTTGCCCAAAAATATCCTGGATGCAGCTGGAATTTCATGGATCATCACCTTCATCCACACCAGGGCTAAGGAAATCAGAAGGCAACAAATCAACACCTCAGGTGGGAATTTGGAATTCTAACAACATCCTGAAGCCAAAAAGGAATTATCCAGGCAGGTCTTACCACTGGATGCCGAYGGAAAGCTGCATCCATGTTGCTGGGGATGCGATTCCCTGGATGCTGGGGAGGAAATTCCCTCTGCTGCTCTCATTCATAGAATCCCAGAATTCCAGAATGGTTTGGCYTGGAAAGGACCTTAAAGCTCATCMCATTCCACCCCTGCCATGAGCACCTTCCACTATCCCAGGTTGCTCCAAGCCCTGTCCAACCCAGCCCTGGACACTTCCAGGGATGGGGCAGCCACAGCTCCTCCAGGAATCCTGCTCCAGGGCCTCACTCCCCCCACAGCCAGGAATTCCTTCCTCATATCCAACCTGAATCTCCCCTCCATTTCCACCCTCAAAACTGAAGGATTTGCTGGAACACTCACAGGCCTCAAGAGCCATCGCTCCTCCGTTTACAAATCCCCAGTGTGGGATAAAAAACAAGGATGGAAGTGCAGCTGTCCCTGTGACCGATGGAATATCGGGAGGAATCGCTGGGAAATCTGCGCAGAGCACTGGGCTTTTAATATCCCAATGTGTCCCTGCTCCCAGAAATACTGCACTGCAAATGGATAATGCACAACCGGGAGAAGAGCTGGGAAGCTCACAGGCAATCCTGCTCCTTCCCAAAAAAAGCCACGGAGAGATGAAAGGCAAAAGCACACACAGGAKGGGGGGAAATCCCTGGGAAAAAATCTTATATAACCAGAAGCTGGAATTCCAGGCGAGCTCTCTGGAAAATAAGGTCAAGGTACCTGTGCCTGCAGCACATTCCCAAATCCAGCTCTCCTGCTTCCCAAAATCCCCATTTCCTGGTTTAGACAACATATCCACCGAGGTTTTGGAGCTGGAAGTTTGGAGCAGGGGAAGTGGCACCGTTTCTCCTGTGCTGGAACAGGGAAGAACAGGGAGGATTGGACATTCCAGGGAAAGAAGGAGCCGAATATATTGAAAACAGAGATTTATCCTTTCATTTCTAAAAATGAGGAGGAGCTGAGTGACTTCATTTATTAATTTTTCCATTATTTATGTGTTCTAATTCCAGCATCTTAGAGAAGTTAAGATCTGTTCCAGGAAAATTATCCACTTAAGAAGAAAATTTCCAGTTTCTCTGCTCCTTCCCCCAGCTGCCTGAGAATTCCCAAACTCCCCCCAAATCCTGCTTTTCCACCTGCCATAAGGAGGGAGAGGATGAGGATGGGGGTGGACGTGGGATGGGACCGAAACCAGAGGCACAAATCCACACTGGAATCTAAACCACAGCTTCTGGCTCTTGGAAAACTTCCCCCTCCTCCTCCTCTGGGAGCAGGGAAGGAGATTCCAGCAGCAGCTTTCGGAGTCAGCACCTTCCCATAAATCACATGGCAACGGGATCACATTCCAGGTAATCCCTGCCTCAAATCCCCTCCTTTGCCACCACTGGGCACAAAGAGGCACCCAAGGAAAAGTCTCACAGGGAAAAGGGAATTTAAATTGCATTTTCCCCAACCCGATGGAATTAAATCCCAAAATCCAGGCACATGCCTGAGTCCMTCCGGGACGCAGCAGGGAAGGATGATGGATCCAAACACAAATGAAGTTTATCACCTGCAGGATGGTTTCCCATGGATCTCTCCCTGTGGGATACCACGGGCGGGATGGACAGACGGGAACTGCACCGAGAACCCCCAAATCCACCTTAAAATCCAGTTACACCAAAACCACCCCAAATCCACATTAAATCCGAAATTCCATGGACACTTCAGACACGGGTGTGAAGCATTCCTGGGATATGAGCAGCCAGGGCATCCTTTCACTCCTGATTTTCCTTCCCTTGTTAAAAATTCCCAATTCAAATTAAACCTGTCCTAAAGCCAAGGTCAGGCCAGACTTAAAGCTCAGGCTCAGCTCCACCAACCACACATTTCTCCTACCAGCACAAAGCCACTTCCAGGATCAAAAATGTGGGAATGAGTGGGAATAGTAGGAAAAAAAAACCCCAATTTTTATAATTTTGCTCAAATCCCAAAATTATCTGTGCCCAGGGAAAGCTCCTCTGTTTAAGTGGCTTTTTTTAAATTGCTCTTTGTAAATTCCTCAGTTTCAGTTAAAAACAGGTTTGAGCAGGAAAAGGATTTCAGGAAGTTGAGGAACCTGAAAACTTCAGGAATTTTAAACGAATAATAAGAAGGAAAATCTTGTTTTACTTACAATTGTTGCTACCAGGGACCGGGACAGGGATTCATTCCCAGGAACAGGGATTCATTCCCAGGAACAGGGATTCATTCCCAGCACCTGGACACGCAGAGCTGCTGAGGCTCCACCCGAGCCGAGCGAAGAATTTGGGATTCCTGCTAAAAATCAGGGAAGAAACCCCACAGAGCAGCAAAGCGACGCCCCTCCCTCCAAGGGGA
This sequence comes from Amblyornis subalaris, assembly GCA_018881555.1. Taxonomy (NCBI): domain Eukaryota; kingdom Metazoa; phylum Chordata; class Aves; order Passeriformes; family Ptilonorhynchidae; genus Amblyornis; species Amblyornis subalaris. The sequence goes on from JACAXG010000193.1 coordinate 208,540, forward strand.
AGGATTTGGGAATGACCCCAGGATCCAGCACTTCTCCCACCAGGGATTTCCACCCCTCCATCACCTCCCTGACCTATCAGGTATCGCCATCCCGGGGGATTTTCCTTGAATGGGGCAGCAAATTCCAACCCTGAGCTTATCCAGCCTGAATGACATCACCCCCCCAGGCACTGCACGGCACCTTTGTCTCCAAAAACGCCTGGAAAACAAGGAATTCTCTCTGTTTCAGGGCTCTGTCCTGCCGGGACACAGCTGGGTGCGTGGCACCCATTCCCAACATCCCCAAAACAGGAGCAATCCTGTCCCCCCCTCATCCCAAGATTCTCAAAGATGTGTCCTACAAGCTTCACATTGAGGCAAAACCATGGAGTTTTAGTGTCCTCACCTCCTAATTCACCAGATATTCCCAAAATTCACCATATCAAAGCCAAAAATWTCCCATTYTTAYCCCAAACTCATCCCAAATTTAACAAGAAGACACTTTSCAATCATGAGGTAACCCTAAAATCACATTCCAAAGGGGAGAAACKGCAACCTGCATCCCAAAAAATAGAAAACGTTGCAACACCCTGGCCAAGCTCAAAGCCACTCCTTTGATATAAATAAATATATATAAAAGTAAATATAAATAAATATAAACCCTCCAAGTATTTCTTTCTGACATAATCATAGTTGAGGTTTAATATCCTGGGATTCTGCYCAGCAGGAGCAGGGACACCTTGGGAATTGCTCTCCATTCCATAAAAGAAAATAAATCCCTTTTATGCTCCTTTACCCCAGAAATCTGCCACAAAATTCCAAACTGGGAATGGGCTGTGCAGGTAAACACCAAGCACCAGGCGCTGGAGTTTTCCCTGCTGGATTTCCATGCTGCAAAAAGCTGGGAACTGTAATTATTTTCTGCTACCTGGGAATGATACAGTCTGCATTTCCAGCTGGAAAACTTCCGCTGGATTTGAACAGGAAGGAAATAATGGAATTACAAAGATAAGGGGAAGCTGTAAAATCCTGGAGCAATACAGGGGAAAAGCCACTGGGAATCCACTGGAATTGGGGTCCACATGCAGCATTGCTCAGGCTCCAGCTCCTTCCTGATCCAGCCTGATGCCTCTTCCTCACATCAATATTTTGGGATCAAATTTTGACTCCTGGCTCACATTCTCCTGAATTTTAGGTCCTGCTCCAGGGGATGGCAGCCTCTGGGATGGATCCCAAAAAGTTGAAGCTCACAGGAGAGGTGCAGCTGCAGGGATGGAGCATTTTTTGGGAAGTTTACCCCCTAAAAAACTGGGAAAAGTCAGGAAAAAAATCAAGGAAAAAGAAAATAACTGTTTTCAGGAAGTATCCTACCAATGCTCCAACAACCAGAGCCACACTTGGATTTCCTCAAGGCTTTGCCTCAAGAAGTCCTAAAGTTCCGTAAGGAAAAAAGCCTACAAAAAACAGGCGTTTATAAGTCCTCTTTTCCCTCCTAAATATCCAAACAAATTCTATTGGAAATTCCATCAGCAGATCAGTGGAGCTGGGCACAGGTTTCCCTGAAATTCTCCGGCTGCCCCATCGCTGGAAGTGYTCCAGGTCMGGATCCCAAATTCCCTATTCAGGCTCCCAAATTCAAACGTACAAAGAGAATTTTCCTTAAATAATCCAACTTTCCAGACACATCAAAGCTGAAACACRGAGCTGGAAAACCCTTGGATATGCTCAGGAAGCGAGAACCAAGTTTTTCCCTTTCCTCTTTCCATTGCACAGCCCACGGGACCATCATTAATCTCCTCAATAAAGGGGAGGAGCATTCCAAGGGGAATGCAGGTGGAAAACCCAGCCTTTCCCTTCCATCAGCATCTCCCAGGTGGATCGGGAATGCTCCAGGATCTSAGAGTGGGTGTTTAACCACAGCACATTCGCCAGGAGCTTGTGCCGAGGGAACCAACCTTATGGATAGTTTTCCTTAGGGAAAGGCAGAAAATAGAATCCACATTCCCATAAAAAACCATCAAGTCCCAAAGTGACACCAACAGGGAACAGCCCGGGAGACTCCACAGCTCCAGTGAACGCCAAAAAAAACCTTGGGAACAGCCACAACCAAGAACATGGAATTCCAGACTGTCCGAATCCGTATCGAGCCGCATTAACACAACCAACRGAATGTTCCATACTTGATCCTGAATCCCAACCCCTCCAATGGACAAATCCCAAATCACCCATGGATACACCAAGCCCCACCAGCATTGCCGGGATGGCTGGAAAATCAATCTTCCCTCCAAACGSAGCTGAATTCCTGTTGGGGAGGTCTCCAGAAGCAGATGGATAAATGCATTTTCCATAAAAACACAAGGACACGAGRGAAATAAATCCTTGGAGCTCTCGACTCCGTCCCATCACGGAGGCGTCACTTGTTCAAGAGGTACCTCCACCCTTGGGATGCAGTGGATGTGGACAATCCTGGAATCTTCTCCAAGGAAGCAACAGCACCAAGAGATGAAGCGGCTCCTGCTCSCAGCAGGATGCAAACATCCATCAATATCCATCAGGAACAGCTTGCCTGGAGAAGCCGTGGCTGCCCCATCCCTGGAAGTGTCCAAGGCCAGGTTGGATGGGGCTTGGAGCAACCTGGGATAGTGGAAGGTGTCCCTGCCCCTGGCAGGGGTGGCACTGGATGGGCTTTAAGGTCCTTTCCAACCCAAACCATCCCGGGATCCTGAGCAGGTCCAGGTTGGTGCTGGGCAGCTCCATGGAGAAGTTCCACACAGTGGCTCCGAGCTCAGGGAATCAGGTTGGACAAAATCTGAGCACCCAGAGTTGAGCAGACCCGGATCTGCTGGATGCTGAAGTTCCCAGGAATCCTCAGGTTGACAGTGGACACGGAGAGAGACCAACGAGGGAAAAGTGAGCCAGAGTTTCTTTCCTAYGGGAAAACTCCAGTAAACTCGGCACGGACGAGTCGTCGTTCAGCTCCCRGCTCAGCATCCACCTCCTYCGGCCAGCGTGGAACTCCATCAGAATCCAYCAGGAACAGCTTGCCTGGAGAAGCCRTGGCTGCCCCATCCCTGGATGTGTCCAAGGYCAGGCTGSAYGGGGCTTGGAGCAMCCTGGGCTAGTGGAAGGTGTCCCTGCCCATGGCAGGGGTGGCACTGGATGATCCYTAAGGTCCCTTCCCACCCAAACCATCCAGTGAATAATTCCCRGGAAAAGTAAGGCTGAGCCTGATGATTTACCAGGCCCTGCTCCGACCAACGCTCTCCAAGCAGCACAATCCCAACGCTCCCAGCTACAAAAGCAACTCATCCCAAAAACCCCGCACATCCCTCCTCATCCCCCCCTCGCCACAGGTACGGAACAGGGGGAGCCACAAACATCCCACGTTTGTGGGCTTGGTTTGAATTCCACRCTTCCCAAACACCCAACAGATCCTCAGACATTTCTAACAACCTCCAGCAAACTATCCCAAACAATCCTTTTCTCCTGGTAGAAGCTCCCACGCTGGGAAAAGCACATCCGAATTAAGAGACGCCACTAACGAACGCRACTCGGACACGTAGGGAATGCCGGGATTCGAGGTGGGGATGGGGAAACAACACCCCTAAAAACACCAGGACACCTCCCAAAAACTTTCCAAGTCCCAACACGGAACACACACCCCAAGGAAACCCCAAAATCAGAGCAATTAATTCAGAATTCCATTAGAAAGTCATTAGAGAATGCGCTCYGGCTCCTTTCAACAGCCCAGGTTGGCGCCACTGGACATTTTTAGACAACAAACGGTGACATGGGACAAGCCGSCTGCCTTTGGACACCAAATTCCACATGCCAGCCCAGCCCCTGGCACCGAGATCCCTCCACACACTCCAAATTACAAAGGTGAAACACCTAAATTAGCCTAAAACTTTTGGGATGGATAGGAGAGTCGTTTGGACCCGGAGGGTCTCTCGGGAAGGGACTGTCGCTTCCTGCTGGGATTAAGCTGAAGCAAACCAGGATTTACTCCAGGCTCTCCCGTCCCGGGAGCCACGTCTGGCAAAACACAACCTGCATTCCCAATGAAATCCATCGTTCCTCACTAATTTTAGAAGGCTCAGCCACCGGCACCGTTTCAGTCGGAACAAGGGAAAGCTGTTCCTCAGCTGCTCCAGGTGGGCACGCACAGAACTCGCTCAAAAAAGGTTTGCTCTGCTGTCCTTGCTCAAAAAAACCACCATTTTTAGCTTTGCCTCCACTCCGGCCATCGCTCCGGGGGTGCTCCGTGCCAGGTGTCTGCTCCTTCCACCCCAGAGCCGGCAAAGTTTATGGAGACCCCGAATCCTTCACCAAGGAAGTCTAAAAATGTAAAAATAGCGTTGAGAAGCAGCAGGAGAGGGGTGGGGGGGGAGAAACCCAGCAGGGACGGAGTGACTTCTCAGGAGAGGCGATAAAGCCGGAGGCCCCGGTGGGATGAGGGGGGTGGGTTGGTGAAATTCCCCATCCAGAGGAGAACCAGAGTTCCCGGCCATTAGGCTGCTCCCCCTTCCCTGGCTCCTTCCTCCTGGCAGAAAATGGGGTCAGGGCAGGGGCCGCCCGCGGGGGAGAGAATTCCAGGGGTAAAATCAAGACGGGGCTCGGTAACCAGGAAAAATAGTATTATTAATAATAATAATAAAGAAGGGACTGAAAAATGGCCCCGCGGGGAGGCCGGGACACGTCCGCACGCTCCGCCCGGCTCCCCCCGCGCACCCCCGGGCAGGGACGGGACAGGGCCAGGGCCGGGGCAAGGGACACGGGCAGGGACGGGGGGGACACAGCCCCCGAGCCCACCCGCCAGCCCCGGCGCGGCCGCTCCCGCCGCCCGCTCTCCGCCCTCCCCGCGCTCCCCCGCCCGCCCTCTCCGCGCCCGCCCCGGCCGCGGCCATCACGCGAGGCCGGGGATGCGCGGCCTACCCCGGGCCGGCGGGAGGACGGAGGGAAAGGGAAGGGCGGCGGGCCAGGGAAAGGGAAGGGGCAAAGGAAGGGGAGCGGGAAGGGGAAAGGGAAGGGGAAGGGGCGGCGGCCCGGCTGCCGGCGGCCGCGCGGTGCCGGCGGGCCCGAGGCCGCGGAGGGCCCGCGCTTACTCCGGCGTGGGGTGCTCCGGGTCGTAGAAATCCCCCATGGTGGGTGGGCGGGCGCGGGGCTCCGCAAGTGCCCCCTGGCCGGGGAGGCCCCGCTCGCCCCGTCGGGGCTCCTCACATGGTCCGGCGGGGCCCCCCCGCCACCCGCGCCCAGCCCGGCCCGGCCCCGCCGCGATCCGCCCCGGCCGCCGGCTCCTCCTCCCGCGGCACCGCGCAGCGCCGGGATCCCGCCGGGAGCGGCCGCGGAGCCCCGGGACGCGCCGGCATCGGGCCCGGGAGGTGGCCGCGAGCAGCCGCGGCACCGCCGGGATTCTCCTCGGAGCGTACCGGGATCGCCCCCGGGATCGCCGAGGCCGCAGCGGGCACCGGGACCGCGCCAGAATCAGCCGCGGGGCCGCCGGGATCCCGCCGGGATCAGCCGCAGCACCACCGGGATTTTCTCGGGACCGTACTGGGATCACCCCCGGGATTACCGGGGGCACGCCTGACTTAGCCCGGGTGTCACTGGGATCCCACCGGGATCCGGGGGGAGGTCACCGGGGCACACCGGGATCAGCCGCGGGACTGCTGGGATCTCCTCCAGGTCAGCCACCGCACCGCCAGGATCCCCTCGGGATCTCGCCTGGGTCACCCCCAGCATCACCAGGATCAGCCACGGCATCGCCAAAATCTCCCCAGGATCACTGGGACCATACCCCAGGCTCACCCCTGGGGTCTCCAGGGCCACAGGATTCCTGGGATCTCGGTGAGATTCTGCCACACCAGGACTGGGTGTGGGATCTCCTTGTGATCACCCTTGGGATGCTCAGGATCTCTCTCGCCAGGATCAGATGGGAGATCACCGGGGCCACACCTGGATGAGCTGCAGGACTGCCGGGATCACCAGGGCTACACCTGGATCACTCACGGGAAGGCAGGATCTTACCTGGATCTCCTCAGCATCACACTGGGATCACCCCCAGGATCCCTGAGATCTCACTGGGACCACACCAGGATCTCACTGGTGTCACACTTGGGATCACCAGGATCAACCAGGGGATCACCAGACCCCTGGACCCCCCATGGCACACCAGCACCCCAGGAATCTGGGATCAGCTGCTTCCCTGGCATCTCCCATACCCTGGAGCAGCAGCACCCCAGGATCATCCACAGCCCGGTGTCAACACCCTCGGGATCACCAACACCCCTGGGATCACCCCTGGGATCACAGACACTGGCACCACAGGACACCAACACCTCTGGGATTCCCGGAACACAGGGATCACTGGCAGGCCAGGAGCTCTTCCAGGGTCAGGAGCACCCCCAGGATCCCACCTTGGGATCACAGCCCTGACACTGGCACCCCTTGGCACCAGATCCCTGGGGCTGTTCCGGCCTCCATTCCCATTTGCCCTAAAAATCACTAAAAAGCCTCTTTTCCTTTCACAGGTCATTTCCCAACTTCCCAAACCCTGGGAGAGCTCCTCCATGGAGCGGTGCTGGAGCACTTCAGGAGACCCACCTGCCTTTGGGATGCCTGCTCATGTGGGACCCTCCAAAGCACATTGACAGCTTCCAATATTGAGATTTCTTGGGATTTTCCCAGATTTGGGAGCACCCTGTGGGCAGGAGGGACCAACAGGGATGGGGTGGGAAGCAGCGGAGGGATGGATGGAGGGAAGGACAAAGAAAGGTTTAACTCCGATCATGGAAGTGTTTTCTTGGGAAATCCAGCCTGGCTTGAATTCCCAGCAGCTTTATGAGCCTTTGGAAATGGGTAATTGCAAGGAAAAGGTGATTTCTGGGATGTTCTCCAATGCCCTTCCAGGGGGCAGGTGCTGTTATGGGAACAGAAGGAAGCTCCAACAAATTAAACCAAACTGAACATTATGGATTCATTCATTTTCCCAGTGTTCCGTGTAAATGGTGGGGCATGTGGAAAAACCTGGGATGCTTGAATTAGGGATGCTCCTGCCATGGCTGGTGCTGGTTTTGGCAGTGGGATGTTCCCAAAGATTGTGGAGCACAGGGTGGTGCACTCTGGAGCTTTCAGCATTCTTCCTTCAGCTTCCCAAATAATTTTGAGGGAGCTCGGGAGGCTCAGCCTGGAGAAAAGGAGGCTGAACAGGGACCTTCTGGCTCCCTGCAATTCCCTGGAAGAAGGCTGGAGCCAGGAGGGGGGTCGGGCTCTGCTCCCAGGTGACAGGACAAAAGGCAACGGCCTCAAGGGGAGGTTTAGGTGGGATATTGGGAAAATTCCTCACGGAAAGGGTTGTCCAGCCCTGGCACAGCCCTGGTGGAGTTCCCATTCCTGGGGGGATTTAAAAGCCATGTGGATGTGGCACTTGGGGACATGGTCAGGGGTGGCCTTGGCAGTGCTGGGGAATGGTTGGACTCGACCTTGGGGGACTTTTCCAACCAAAACCATTCCATGATTACCCRTAAATTGTTTCATTGCCTTCTCCAGGCAGATCCAATAACCAAAGCCATGACTTGTTGCTCCAACAGGAACAAGCCCGGGAGACCTGTGATTCCAGCCCCAGGAAACAGGGAATGGGAACAGCCTGGGTTGTTCCCAACAACCTCTGTGCCGTGACGCTGCGTTTTCCAGAGGCTCGGGAAAACAAGCGGTGCTGTTTGAACTCCCTGGCTTGCGTCCCGTCCAAACAGCGGGATCGATTCCCAATAACTCCCTCCCTGTCCAAAGGTTGGGTGCTGCACTCTTCCTGCTGTTTATTTTTGTAATTCGATGGTGGACGCAAGCAGGAGGTACTTCCTGAGGTGGCATTCCTTAGGGAATGCTGGGATCCAGGCCGAGCCCTGCTATGTGATGGGCAGGGAGGACAGGGGTTTCTTCTTCCCGGAAGCCGTGACCAGTCCGGGTTTCTTGTGCATTTTCCGGAGGGACGCCATGGTCTTGTCGAAGGTGTGCTGGGAACAGGGAACACAGAGGGATCATTAACCTCGGCTCAGAGCACGCTTCTCACCTGGAAAAGCTTTTTTCCTGAAAAATAAAACCAGACGCCTTCCCAGCCTTTCCAAGTGGTGCTGGAAAAGGCTGGGAAAATCCCCATCACACCAGCATTGCTCTGCCGGTAGCAGATCCTGGCAGGCTCCAAGGAGGGGACAAGAAATCCTGGGAAAATCTCCTGAGCACTGAAAAGGTGGTTTTGAGATGTTCTCATGGAATCCCAGAATGGTTTCAGTTGGAAGGGACCTTAAGGATCATCTGGGATCTCATTCCACTCCCTGCCATGGGCAGGGACACCTTCCACTATCCCAGGCTGCTCCAAGCCCCATCCACCCTGGCCTGGAACACTTCCAGGGATCCAGGGGCAGCCACAGCTTCTCTGGGCAACCTGTGCCAGGGCCTCCCCACCTTCACAGGGAAAAATTCCTTCCCAATATCCCATCTAACCCTGCCCTCTGGCAGTGGGAAGCCATTCCCCCTTGTCCTGTCCCTCCATCCCTTKTCCCAAGTCCCTCTCCAGCTCTCTTGGAGCCCCTTTAGGCTCTGGCAGGGGCTCTGAGGTCTCCCTGGAGCCTTCTCCAGGCTGAACATTCCCAGCTCTACCTGGGGGAAGCTGTTCCAGACCAGGTTGGACAAGGCTYGGAGCAACCTGGGATAGTGGAAGGTGTCCCTGCCCATCGCAGGGGGTGGGACTGGATGATCCTTAAAGTACCTTCCAACCCAATCCTTTGTGGGATTCTCCCTGGGCCCAGCTGGGGTTACCTTTTGATCCGTCTTCATCCTGGCCCTGTAGAAGGACACGGAGCCCGGGCACTCCGGCAGCGCCGTCTCCTGCATCCGCTCAAACCTGTCCTGCTCGTCTTCATCCTGCCAGGGAAAGCCAGGCCCCGTTCCCTGTGAGAAACACACACCTGGGACACAGCGGGACAACGATCCCATCTGCTGCACCAAACACGGGTTCAGCCCTGGAAACCTTGGAAGTGACAAGTTCCCCTTTCCACACCTTGGATGAGCAGGTTTGGGCAGGACTTTGGGCAAAAATCTGCAAGGGTTGGGGCTCTCCCAAAGGGAAAATGAACAGCTCCAGCATTCCCAGCCTGGCTCCAGAGCAGAGGGGCTCCAGCCCCGGGAGCAGCTCCGTGGCCTCCTCTGGCCTCTCTCCAGCAGCTCCACGTCCTCCTGCTGTTGGATCCCTGGAGCAGCTCTGCAGGAGGGGTCTCACCTGAGCAGGGCACAGGGGCAGAATCCCCCCCCCCAACCTCCTGGTCACACTTTTTTTTGATGCAAGAATTCTGGGAAATGGGAAYTGGAACAGAAATGTCGTTTTCCAAGATGGGAACAGACCCCAGTCCCCCCAGAGGTGGTTCCTACCACAGGACTGGTACCAGCTGCCACAAGGGTTTGCCTGCAAACCTTGGATCTCACAGGCTGGAAGTCAGGCTCCCAACCATCCCTCCAGCTCCAGGCACTCTGCCCGATGCCTGATATTCCACAGATCCCAGGTGCCTCAGTCACTGTTCTGATTTAGCCTCTAAATGGTGAAGTCCATGTGAAAGCAGGATGAGGCTCCAGACATTCCCTCTGTCCCTCACAGAGCACCATCCTCCTCCTCCTCCTCCTTTTCCTTCTCCTCCTTTTCCTCCTTTTCCTTCTTCTCTTCCTCCTCCTCCTTCCAGAGGCTCCCTCATTCCCTCACCACCCCACACAYGGCTCCTGAGGAGAATAAGAACTCCAGGACAACTCACCAGGCACGTGACTCTGTTTATGGGAATCATCCCAGGTCTGATGTTCCCGCCGGGCTTCAGAGCTTCCCGCAGATGTTCAGGGATAAGGAAGGACTCGTTGTACCAGATCTCAAACTCTGCAAAGCAAAGAGGGGCAGTTAATGGCTGTAATGACCCGAGAAACATCATGKACTGGCTCTCCCTATGGATCAGGCAGGATCTCAGTGCTCTTAAACCCTCAAACAGGAGCTTAGAACTCTAAGATTTGGAGTTTAAACGGTTGGAAAAGTTCATTTCAGGAGGCTGCTGGCTGTGCTGAGGTGGCCAGGAGGTGGTGGCCGGCCCTGGGGACAGTCCCCTGGCCACGAGAAGGCACCACTCCTGGACTGGGAGCCATCCCTTTGGAATTGTCAGCACGTCTGGGGCTCGGATTTCAATCCCCCACGCTCAAGCACAGCCTCTYGCCATCCCATAATAGCCAGTGAGAACACACAGCAGGTGGGAATTATGTCCTTATTAATCCTGGGCATTTTCCAGACACTCCACTCCTGATCCAAGTGAGTCCTGGATGTTTGAACAAAGAGCAAACATCTGGAGCACCCAAAAATGCCAAACCCGGATCTAACGGGAACCAGCAGCAAAGTTCTGATTGGGCCCTGTATATGCCTTGGAATGATCCATGGATTTCTTCCAGCGTGGGATGCTGTGATGGATCCAAGCTGTCCCCTGGCAAATGTTGCCATGTGCACAGAGYCCAAATGTTTGGGGCTCTGGCATTCATACACAGACTAGCTCCCATGAGAGGGGCAAATCCAGGGATACAGCAGGGGGAGTTTGAATCCACAGATTCCAAGGTGGAGCCCACCAGGAATTTGCAGGGATCACCCCAGGCAGAGCTGTGAYGAAGCTCTGCTTCCTGCCAAGGCTGCAACTCTTCAACTTGGAAATCCCAGGGGGAATCCAGAGGCAAAGCCCTGTCCCAGGGCAGTTCCTGAACCACCACCTCTGTTAAAGTCAAGGAAGAGATCCAGGGTCAGCAGTGGGAGCTCTGCTGTCAAATTCCTTGTGGAAGGCTTTTTCCCCCAGGCAGTGGGGTGACCAGGGAGTGGAGGGGCATTGTGTGGGAAAGAGAATCTGCAGGAATTCAGGGCCAGGTCCAAAAAAAAATCACCCAGTCACCAGTAAAACCCAGTCTGGAAGGCAACAGGAAACAGGACAACAGAGGATGGTAACTTCGATAAGGGCCTGGAGGGACAGGACACAGGGAATGGCTTCCCACTGCCAGAGGGCAGGGTTGGATGGGATATTGGGAAGGAATTCCTGCCTATGAGGGTGGGGAGGCCCTGGCACAGGTTGCCCAGAGAAGCTGTGGCTGCCCCTGGATCCCTGGAAGTGTCCAAGGCCAGGTTGGACAACCTGGAGCAACCTGGGATAGTGGAAGGGGATTGGAACTGGATGAGCTTTCAGGTCCCTTCCAACCCAAACCGTTCTGTGATTCCATGATGTTTGTGAGTGCTCCGGGGTGGATTTATCCCAGCTGAGCCCTGGTGATCCCTGCCTGAGAGGAGTCTTTTCCGGCACTTATCCACCAGCCGCTGGCAGTACTGGATCTCTGCCCTCAGCTCCTGCAGCTCGGCGAAGTTGACCTTGTACTGCTCCTTCAGCTCCTTCAGCCCCATGAGGAGGGAAAGCTCCTTCTCRTCGATGATCATCTCTCCTTTCTCATCCCTGTATTCTCCTGGAGGGGGACAAAAGGGAAGGAAAGTTTCCGGTGAGGATGTGACATCCTGATGGAGGGTCTCACTTGGCTCCCAAGGAAAAAATCCCTGCGATTGTTTAGATGGGATATTGGGAAGGAATTGTTCCCTGTGAGAGTGGGGAGGCCCTGGCACAGGTTGCCCAGAGAAGCTGTGGCTGCCCCTGGATCCCTGGAAGTGTCCATGGCCAGGCTGGACGGGGCTTGGAGCAACCTGGGATAGCGGAAGGTGTCCCTGCCCGTGGCAGGAGTGGCACTGGATGATCCTTAAGGTCCCTTCCCACCCAAACCATTCTGGAATCTATGACCACCCCAAATTCCTTGAAGCCAAGAGCTCCATCCCTGTGTCCCAGCCTGCCTCCTCACCCCCGTGCATCCGCTTCTCCTTCTCAGCCTCCAGAGTCGCCTTGACTGCCTCTATCCTCTCCTTGGTGAGGTTCACCCTCCGCGCTACGGAATTGCTTCTCCTCTTCCTGGCCAGGAGGATGCTCTTGTTCTCCCTGAAGATGCGGTGGATCTCCTTTCCCGCCTGCCTCTTGAACATCTCAAACGCCTCTGGCTTGGACGGAGGGGAGCTGGAACCAGACACGGACACGGGAGGGCAGTTAGTCCTGCCCTGCAGCATGGGAGCGTGGAATTGATGAGGGTGGAAAAGCCCTCCAAGATCATGGAGTCCAACCGTCCCCCGGCACTGCCAAGGCCACCACTGACCCCTGTCCCCAAGTGCCACATCCACATGGATTTTAAATCTCACCACAGCCCTGGGCAGCCCCTTCCGATGCCTGACCTCCCTTTTTGTGAGGAAATTTTCCCAATATCCAACCTAAACCTTCTCTGGCCCAGCTCGAGGCTGTTTCCTCTCATCCTGTCCCTTGTTCCCTGGGAGCAGAGCCTGATCCCCCCTGGCTGCCCCCTCCTGTCAGGAGTTGTGCAGAGCCAGAAGGTCCCCCCGAGCCTCCTTTTCTCCAGGCTGAGCCCCTCCAGCTCCCTCAGCAACTCCTGCTGCTCCAGCCCCTTCCCAGCTCCGTTCCCTTCCCTGGACACGCTCCAGCCCCTCAGTGTCCTTCTCGTCATGAGGGGCCCAGGACTGGACACAGGATTTGAGGTGTGGCCTCCCCAGTTCTTTGGAATGGCCATAGCTGAGGTTTGATGGCATTTCAATGGGCTCCGTGGGGTCTCTCTGTCCGGGCTGCCCCTTGGCACCACTCCCGTGCCAACCTCCTCACCCACTGTCCCCAGGCCACTCCCAGAACAAAGTTATTCACACAGACACCATGTTCCTCAGGACATGCCTCAGAATTGAGTATTCCCTGGAAAGCAGGCCTTTCATGGGCTGAATTTTCACAAAAATGATGGATATTGTTCCTCTGTATTGTAAAACAAATGCCTTTGCTCTCTCCAAGCTGGATTCCCAGCACGGACCAGTTCCCTCTGCCAACCAAACCCCACGGCTCCGAGGGTTGCACTTCCTGCCTGTTTTCCAAGTCTGAATTCCAAGTGCCATGTGTTATTCCTGACTTTTCTGTGAAATGGCTTTGATGGCAAGGTGCCCCCCTGAACACCTGCTGTTATTCCAGTATGAACCACTCCGGGCAAAAAGAGGGAAAATGGAACAGTCCACAGATGCTGCTCTGTGCTGTTGATATTCCTGGAGAGCAGGATGGACTTGGGAGCAGAAGGTAGAAACAGAAAATCATGGAATGATTTGGGTTGGAGGTCACCTCAAAGCTCATCTCATTCCAAGGCAGGTACCCAGAAGGCTCCACATTCCTCACTCCAGCCTGGGCAAAGCCAAATTCCAGCTCCTGCCTTCCCCTGCTTGACCTCTTAAGGGCATTTTCCAGCTCCTCCAGGACTGTGACGCTGTTCCCGTGCCAAAATGCTGGCACAGGGCTGTAAACAACAGCCCCTGGGCACAGTGCCACAGCTCCAGCTCCAACAGGCAGCTCCGAGCTGCTGGAAGCGCTCTGGGATGTGCCTCCTCCAGCTGCAGCTGCAGCAGCCTGTCCTGCCAGCCTGGGGAATGCTGGAGGGACACAAACCCCGTGTGGAGGGCACGGAGGAAATGGAAACCTGTTCAGGTGCTCCAGGAGTAGATTCTCCTGTGACAGCTTCACTGTGCTGTTGGAATTCCAGAAACCACATCCTGGGCTGATCCCTAGCGTGGGCAGCTGGAAGGGGGGAATTCTGCCCCTCTGAGGTGAAACCCCACCTGCAGAGCTGCTCCAGCCCTGGATCCAACATCCAAAGGATGTGGAGCTGCCGGAGAGAGGCCAGAGGAGGGCACGGAGCTGCTCCAGGGCTGGAGCCCCTCTGCTCTGGAGCCAGGCTGGGAGAGCTGGGAATGTTCACCTGGAGAAGAGAAGGMTCCAGGGAGACCTCAGAGCCCCTTCCAGGGCCTGAAGGGGCTCCAGGAGAGCTGGAGAGGGACTTGGGACAAGGAGAGACAGGACACAGGGAATGMTTCCCACTGCCAGAGGGCAGGRTKAGATGGGATATTGGGAAGGAATTCTTGGCTGTGAGGGTGGGGGGGGGCTGSAATGGATTTCCCAGAGAAGCTGTGGCTGCCCCTGGATCCCTGGAAGTGTCCAAGGCCAGGTTGGACAGGGCTTGGAGCASCCTGGGATAGTGGGASGTGTCCCTGCCCATGGCAGGRGTGGCACTGGATCATCTTTCAGGTCCCTTCCAACCCAAGCCAGCCTGGAATTCCATGMTTGTATTGACCCATTTCCATGACTCCGTGGGCATTTCTGGCTGGCTGTGAGGTCTCCCTGTTTCCCMCTCACCAAAGGGATGCTGCAACTTTGAGAGATTAAAGAATTAAATTAATTTTGATAAAATAAAATAAACCAAATGAATTAAAATTTWAAAAAATTGAAGAGCAACCAGCCAGAGCTCAAAGCACACCGAGGTGACCCCCACCACCATCACCTGGAGCTCGGGGTGTTCCCAGCACCACTGCTGTCCTGAATTCCCACAGCCAGCCCTGAAGATCTCCAAATCTCTCCTCTTTGCCTTGTAGTTGCACTCAAGGAACACARTCCAATCGTTCCAGTGTAAACCACCCTTTGGAAAAGGGGATCTACTCCCTCACAGGGAAAACCTACCTGGTCGGCTGGGAATCCTCCTCTGAAGATGAGCCTGAGGATTCTTTATCACTGTTTGATGAGTCCTCGTCATCTTCTTCCTCTTCCTCATCCAGATCCTTGGTGGGGCTTTTTGATGCTGAAGAATCACCCAGCCCTGTCCCAGGAGGAGGGCTCTTCAGCCTGTCCTTCCTGGAAGGGAGGAAAAGGTGAACCAGGACAATTCATTCCTTCGTCACAGGAGACTGGAACCAAAACACTGAGGGGTTTGGGTTTGCTCATTTAAAAACTCAGGATCTGAGGGAGCTTCTAGCAAAGTTTCCAGGGAAATATCCGTTGACAAGGAATAAAATCAGCCTTGTTCCCASAAATCCTTAATTCTTACAGCAGAGGAACTGTCCTGTCTAACASATACTATGGAATACAGGACAGGATGGATGAGGTCTCTTGAGGAGGATCACAAGGACAACAGTCCCAGCCTGTCCAGCTTTGGGCATACCTGGACAAAGGACAACCCTCTCCAAGAGAATTTTCCAAGGATTTGGTCCAACCCCACATCTAAACCAAGCCTGGTTCCCTGTTCCTTTCCCTCCACAAACTCCTCCAGCCTCAGCTGCAGGGAAGAGAATCATCATAGAATCATGGAATGGTTTGGGTAGGAAAAGAACTTAAAGCCCATCCAGTTCCAATCCCCTTCCACTATCCCAGATTTCTCTAGGTTGTCCAACCTGGCCTTGGACRCTTCCAGGCATGGGGCAGCCACAGCTTCTCTGGGCAACCTGTGCCAGGGCCTCMCCACYGCCACAGGGAGGAAAGGTGGGAAAGGCCCTGGGGTGACAGCAGGTGCCAGGGAACAAGGGACAGGACAAGAGGAAACAGCCTCATGTTGCTCCAGGGGAGATTTAGGTTGGTTTCTAGGGAAAATTCCTCCCTGGAAAGGGCTGTCCAGCCCTGGCACAGCTGCCCAGGGCAATGGTGGAGTCTCCATCCCTGAAGGGATTTAAAATCTGTGTGGATGTGGCAGCTGGGGACATGGGTCAGCGGTGGCCTTGGCAGTGCTGGGGGATGGTTGGAGTCAATGATCTTGGAGGGATTTTCCAACCTCAACAATTCCATGATTCCGTGATTATCAGAGGTAAAGGAGAGCTGCCTGACTGCTCAACTCACAGGGGCCRCTCGTCACCCTTCTTGGCTTCCTTCTTCCCACGAGGAATGGGTGATGCAGGAGGACTTCCATTCTCAAGAGACTCTTCATCCTCTTCCTGCTCCAAATCCTCATCCCTATCAACAACACATTCCTGGAAACAGAAAGGAATAAACCATTTGTCTACACCGTGGAAGTGCACAGGCCTCACCCAGCAGCTCTTCCATCCCATGGTACAACTCAATCTGGGAATGAGAAACTCCATGTGAGAGTCCACAGCTGGATTTACAGTTTATGTGTGATTTATATACTTGGCTCCAGGAATTATAAGGATTAACAGAGGGATCTCAGCCCAGGCAGATGATCTGACCACATCTTCCACAGCCCAGTGACAGACAGGTCACTCTCTGGATTATATTGTACAGGGCAAGGGGAAGTGGCTTTAAACTGAAAGAGAAGATGTTTAGATGGGATATTRGGAAGGAATTCCTGCCTATGAGGGTGGGGAGGCCCTGGCACAGGTTGCCCAGAGAAGCTGTGGCTGCCCCTGGATCCCTGGAAGTGTCCAAGGCCAGGCTGGACATTTGGAGCAACCTGGGATAGTGGAAGGTGTYCCTGCCCGTGGCCGGGGGTGGCTCTGGATGAGCCTTAAGAGCCCTTCCAACCCAAACYATTCTGGGATTCCAATTCCCATTGAATGAATCAATCTGTCAGGAATCCCTCTTTGTTACTGGAGCACCTCTGCTCTGGACACATTTTTTGACCAACTCATCCCATTCAGGTTCCTGAGTTCGATTTCAACAGGGAGAAGCTGAATTTGAGGCAATTCCCATTCCAGCATTCCGAGGGGGATCCTTGGCCAGGCCAAGCAGGAGGCATTACCTTGTGCCCCAGTTCATCCTCCTCCTCCTCAGAGTCCAGATCAGAGGCAGAGGCAGACTCGGACTCGGACTCGGACTCAGCAGCGAGGTCGTCTCTGTCCCTCAGGCRGTGCCTGCTCCGGAGCCTGCTCTCCGCTTCCTCCTCCTGCTGGCTGAGGACACAACAGCCCTTTGGAATCACCGCCCACATGGCAACACCCGGGAGCCCTGCCAAAATCAGATTCCCAAAGAAAACCACCTTTTCCCTGTGGTCTCATCCCCCAGCACCTCACCTTGCTCCTCCTGAGCTTCCCATCAGAATCTTTATCCAATCTCCTCCTCTCCTTTCCCATGACCTTCCTTTAGGTCTCCTTTTTGATGGTTATTTTAATATTTTCCAGAACCTTTTAATGGTCCAGATTAAATCATACTAACTCTGATCAGTCCCATCACCTTATTTTAACCTTTAATCCAGGTTGGACGGRGCTTGGAGCAACCTGGGATAGCRGGAGGTGTCCCTGCCCATGGCAGGGGGTGGAATGGGATGATCATTAAGGTCCTTCCAACCCAAACCAGTCTGGAATTCTATGAACTTACCTTACAGCCACTTTGAACTGTCTAAACACCTCCTGGATCTGCCTGACATTCACTATCTGAGGAAGAGAGGTACAAAGCCATCAATTTTGGTATTAAATTCTGTAAAGAAGCTCCAAAYAAATCAATTTAAAGGGTTTTAAAGACCGAGGAAAAGTCTCCTGGAGCTTCCAAACCAGCAAAAATGAAATGAAAACATAACAACAGACTGAACATGCAAAAAGAAATTAGATCACAATACTGCAGTGGTTTTGGGGTGAAAAACAAACTCTTCAAAAGATATTTTCATTGCTTGGAGGAAAATGGCATGGGACCAGGATTCAGGTCCTTTTGTCACTACTTACATCGATTTCCTCAATGACTCCTCTGAGGTATTTCTGGACCTGGGATCGAATGTCTGCCCTTTGGGCAGCAGTCAGGGGGCCATAAGTCACCACAGCACGATTTGCCTACAAAAAAAGGTGGAAAACTGAGAATCAGGGAGGCACAAACAGCTGAGGGAGCCTTTGGGAACCACGGGGACAAAGCTTTGAGCAGGTCCTGGTGTGCTGGGACAAGGAGTGGTGTATTTTAGCTAAAAGAGGGGAGATTCAGACTGGATTTAAGGAAGGAATTCTTGGCTGTGAGGGTGGCACAGGTKGCCCAGAGAAGCTGTGGCTGCCCCTGGATCCCTGAAGTGTCCARGGTCAGGTTGGATRGGGCTTGGAGCAAYCTGGGATAGCGGAAGGTGTCCCTGCCCATGGCAGGGGGTGGAATGGGATGATCCTTAAGGTCCCTTCAACCCAAACCAGCCTGRAATTCTGGGATTCCACTGGTCTGGCAAAGACCTGGCATTGCTGTGCCCATTTCTGGTTGGGATTCTCACCACGTGACTTGGCAGSAGATGGGATTGGGGAGCAGCCAACCAACAAAAGGACATCAAGAGTCTGGAAAAAACCATCTCCAGTGGCTGGGGATTGATGTGCCAACACAATCCCACTGTGTGGGATCTTCAGAGCCTTCCCTAAACCCTAAAGGATGGTGCTGGAAGCAGAAGGAAGAACAAAATCCCAGTGGACACGGAGTTCACTGATCCTTACCAAGCAGTCCTGCATGATCAGCTCCCGCCTCAGGAGCCTGATCTCCTCCTCCAGAGCCTTCACTGACACCTAACAGGGGAGAAAAGGGTGAGCAAGGGACTCAATTACACTGGAAAAAACCCCAACCTGCTCAAAGCAGCACGGAATTGGCTGCTGGAGAATATCCCAGCTGGATAGCAGCTCCCTCAGGGTGTGCAGCAGGGAATTAGTGGGTCTGGAAATCATTTTGCCTTGGATTAGTTCCCAACAGGGCAGTGGCTGCTGTGTCCTGCCTGCAGAGCCTGCCCAAGCCATCAAAGCCGGGCCACCTGCTTTGTAATGTGATGATTTCCTGAGCTGGTACTGCAGGGACCATCAAATTCCCGACTCTGGGATATTATCCTGGAAGCCAAGCATTGTGCAGGGCTCACCTCTGCCCCTGAACTCAGCAGCTCTGACGTGAACTGGGACAAAGGAGAGTCCCCTGTGCTGTATTCCACTGGATTTCATGGAATATCTTCAAGGATTCCCTATTTGAAATGTGTTTCCAGAAGGATGTGAGGACACAAATCTYGGGATTCAGGGAGGAGGGGACCCTGAGCTGCTTTGCAATGACCTGGGGAGCACCAAAGCACAAAGTTTCCTTCCCATTTCAGCTCCTCCAGTTTGTTTTTCACTGGGAAAGTGCACTCAGGACACCTAAAATCCTCTGATCCTTTCCTTTAAATTATTCCCTCGATTAACCAAGTTTTCTAATTGTGGCAAAGCTGTTCTGTTACCAGCAGCAACGGGGATAAAGCTGCGGGAGAAGGGGAGATGATTTCCCTACATATCAGGTGAGTAATTCCAAAGAAAATCTCTCTCTTAGCAGCTGAATCTTATCAGAAAAATTCAGGATATGCAGGAGAAAGGATTCCCAGGTGTCAGGGAAGATGTGCACCACCTGCATGGCTGTACCTTAGACCAGGGAACTGTCATTAAATACCTATAAAGAAGGTTTACCATTGATCCATTTAATCACCCACCTAAAATTAGCAGTGTCAGCTCGGCTGAGGAAGRGTCATTTATTAAACTGCCTCATTTCCCTCTGGTTTTTAAGGTGATTATCCTAAATATGAATGAATCTGGGGTAATTTCCCTCCCTCCAGTCCCYTCCTGTGCATACCTCGTGGTAAATGCGCTCGTTGGGGACAGGCTCTGCTGTCACCCAGTTCATCCTGGTRGCAAAACGAAGGGAAGACAACTGGAAAAGGAAGGGTTTTAAGTAAATAAAAGGGATATTGGCAGGGATATCATTTTCCTAATCCGTTTCTACTTAATTATATCAGCTCCAAGAGCAGAGAAATATAAAATCTATGAACTGCTCCAAGTGATTCCCTCCTGTTGGCTACGGATCCAGTTCACACAGGGGGATTTGCACCAATTTTATCACTTCACAGGTTAAAAAACAACCTCTGGGGAGGTTCCACCTGATTCCTGCTCCAGCAAGGAGCCAGCTCAGCTCTGCTGTGAACTGGTGCAATTCCAGGGAGGCCATGACGTGATATCCCATGGAAATACATTAAATAATAACAATAATTAAAACTCTCCAGTGAGCTTAAACTTGAGCAGCTCCTGCCTGCTCTGCTGCAGGCTCTCATCTGACAGGAGCCTGCTCTGGAGCCTTTGAGATAAGATGAGCTCTCCACAGCTGGGGGTGAATTAGRCAGGAGGCTTCCCTGCCAAACCCCTTGGATTGTGCAGGAATCCCTCCAACTCACGGTCTCATCCACGTGAACAGCTTCCCCACAGATGTTTGTCACCAGGACAGTGTAGCAGTTTCCCCCTGGGGAAAAAACGATAACAAAAATAAAGCAAATAATACAATTTTGGGTGATTTTTTGTTTCCTTTTCTGCTGTGTATTGTATTGTGTGTTCATTAAAATAGAGGAGAAGAATCATGGAATGGTTTAGGATGGAAGGGACTCTAAAGGATCATGCTGTTTCACCCATTCCATGGACAGGGACACCTCCCTCTATCCCAGGTTGCTCCAAGCCCGGTCCAACCTGGCCTTGGACATTTCCAGGGATCCAGGGGCAGCCACAGCTTCTCTGGGCAACCTGTGCCAGGGCCTCACCACCCTCATAGCCAGGAATTCCTTCCCAATATCCCACCTAAGGCTCCTCTCAGTTAGAAGAAGCACAAAGGACACAGCCAGAGTGTAACTGTCCCTCTAAAGGGCACAGACTCACAGAATCACCTAAAAATAAAGGTGCAATTTGTTTCTCGTGGAATGAGGATGCAGGAAGAAGATGGGAATAAAAACTGTGAGTTCCAGGTGTTTAGAAAGGTTCTGTTTTCCAGGACGCCCAGAGCAGCTGTGGCTGCCACATCCCTGGCAGTGTCCAAGGCCAGGCTGGACAGGGCTTGGAGCAACCTGGGATAGCGGAAGGTGTCCCTGCCCATGGCAGGGGTGGCACGGGATGAGCTTTGAGGTCCCTTCCAACCCAAACCATTCCATGATTCCATGACAAATCATGGCCTTAGGACTCGATGTGCTCACTGAAACAGCAGTTTTCCGGGAGCTATTGGGGGCTGTTGGAATTCCCAGCTCTTACCCAGCGAGTCCTTGAGGACGTGGGTGAGTTTGCTCTGCCGGAAGGGAATGTGCTCCCGCTTGGGATCAGCCAGGGCAATGACGAGCTGCTCCAGGAAGGACAGGGATTTGTTGATGTAGGAGGCTTCTACCCGGACCTGGCCTTCCGACTGCAAGGGACACCAACAGGGAAAGCTTGTGCTCAAACAGCAGGAGAGAGGATATTCCTTACCAAGGGAAAACCCTGCAGGGCTCATGTAGTGTTCATTCTGATCAACACAGAATGTCAGGGAATCAGGGAATTGTTGAGGTTGGAAAAGGCCCCTGACTCCATCGAATCCAACCATCCCCCGGCACTGCCAAGGCCACCACTGACCCATGTCCCCASCTGCCACATCCACACAGATTTTAAATCCCTCCAGGGATGGGGACTCCTCCACTGCCCTGGGCAGCTGTGCCACGGCTGGACAGCCCTTTCCATGAAGGAATTTTTCCACTATCCAACCTAAACCTCCCCTTGAAGCCGTTTCCTCTTGTCCTGTTCCCTGGGAGCAGAGCCCAACCCCCSTGGCTGCCCCCTCCTGTCAGGAGTTGTGCAGAGCCAGAAGGTCCCCCCTGAGCCTCCTTTTCTCCAGGCTGAGCCCTCMCAGCTCCCTCAGCYGCTCCTGGGGCTCCAGACCCTTCCCCASCTCCGTTCCCTTCCCTGTTTTTTCCACAGGGAGGGGCCCAAAGGAACCTGAGGAGTTCCCATCACTCACTCCAGTCTTGCTCAGCCTCTCAGATCCTGCCAGGTCAATCAAGGTGATYTTAGATTTCAGGCATTTGAGGTTTGTGTAATCTCTGGAACGACACTGAGGGAGAGAAGAAGAGAAACTGAACTTAGGAGCAGACAAAACTGAAACACAGGAAAAAACAGACACAAAGATCCTCTTGAATCCCTAAAAAGCCATTTCAATCCCTAGGAACAACCCTGGAGCTCTCACCTCAATGTACATAGTGAAGATGCAGTGGGATCTGGAGGAGTTCTTATTGAGGGAGTGCTCTGCTATCACTCTGTTGGTCTCACCCTGCCATGGAGGGAAAATTCAAGGCTCAGATCATGGAATTGTTGAGGAGGCAACACCTTCATGGCTCTTCCCCTTTCCTGAGGACTGGAAAAGCAAAGAGCTCCCCAGGTTTCAAATGGCACTGAAAATTCCCACAGATCTGAACCTCTGACAGGGACAGAAGGGGATGTTGGAAGTGATCTTAAGGATCATCCCATKCCCACCCCTGCCATGGGCAGTGACACCTCCCACTATCCCAAGTTGCTCCAAGCCCCATCCAACCTGGCCTGGAACACTTCCAGGGATCCAGGGGCAGCCACAGCTTCTCTGGGCAGCCTGTGCCAGGGCCTCCCCACCCTCCCAGCCACGAATTCCTTCCCAATATCCCATCTATCCCTGCCCTCTGGCAGTGGGAAGCCATTYCCTGTGTCCTTCCCTCCATGCCTTTTCCCAAGTCCCTCTCCAGCTCTCCTGGAGCCCCTTCAGGCTCTGGAAGGGGCTCTGAGGTCTCCCTGGAGCCTTCTCTTCTCCAGTCTGGCCATTCCCAGCTTTCCCAGCCATGATCATTGTCCTTCTACTCTTTAAAAAGGGAGTTCCYGCACATTCCAGAGCTCAGGACACCACTGCATTATTAAAAAGGCCAGAGAAAGATTTTAAGGACACCAGATGGCTCTGGGTGAGAATACACATCCTGCATCCACATCCAATTATTCATCCCTGTTTTCCTCATGAACCGGAACAGCCACGAGGAAAAGAAAGATCCTGATCTAATTAATCAAAATCACCTCACGAACCTCACCCTGAATTCCAACAGTGAATTCCAACAGTGCCACGATCATCCCAAACTCTCTTTTCTTGGAGCACTCCCCAGAATCCCTAAACCAGGGACGTTTTCCTCGCCAGACCAAGAGTCTCCAGTTGTTCCACCCACAACAAGGAGGGCTGCCGGAGCCTCCCTCCACCACCCTGGCCAGCCACCGCCCGCTTTCCCGCCTCCTCCCTCCGCCAACGGCCACCGCCATGAACGGAATACTTGGGTTCTCCTTGCCTCGAACAGGAGGTTGAGAGCCTCCTCCTCGTGGCTGACGTGGTGGATGGAGAGCCCCTTGACGTAGACCCCCCGGGGGCCATCCCGGATGGCCAGGGGCGTGTCCCTGCTGCCGCGGCCCAGCCCCGGCGCCAGCAGGTCAAACAGGGCCTCGTTGTAGATCTCCAGGTAGGAAATGCGGACAGTGACCAGCACGTTGAGGAATTCTSCGGCTGCTTTGAAGATCTGCACAGACACAAAGGGATTGTGTTCACAGAGAGAATTTTTAGGTATTTATGGCTTTTCAGAGAGGATATTTACGGAGATATTTGTATAAGGTAGAAATAGGTATGATATAAATATGTATAAGACATAAATAGATGTAAGATGTAGATGATTATAATATGTTAAGAGATAAGATATAAATTTATATAATATATTAAATACTTAAATACAGATAGTTCTGAATAGCTCCAAGTGCAGCTGGGGGTGTGTGGGGCTAAATCTGAGCTGTGGTTGCTGAGGGCTTAACTTGGATCTGGATTCAATGATCTTATAAAATCATGGAATCCTGGAATGGTTTGGGTTGGAAGGGACCTTAGAGCCTATCTGATTCCATCCCTTCCATGGGCAGGGACACCTTCCACTATCCCAGGTTGCTCCAARCCCTGTCCAGCCTGGCCTTGGACACTTCCAGGGATGTGGCAGCCACAGCTGATCTGGGCACCCTGTGCCAGTGTCTCTGTGCCTTAGAGGTATTTTTTAATGATTTTATGATCAGTTTTAACAGGATTTCACAAAATGATAGCTTGGAAAACACCTCTTTTGAAGGCTTGGTGACATTTGGGGAGCAGCAAGAACTTTCTGTGAGCTCGTGGAACTCAACAGGAACAACCTGTGACAATAAAACTCTTTTATTTCTTTAATGATCATCCCTTGGGTAAAACAAAGAGAAAAACCTCACATAAAACATATTCACTGTGTTAAAACCCTTTTATATCAGCAAGAGCTGCTGGAAGAGTGTTCCTGGGTGTTTCTCCCACCCCTTTTCCCACGCAGATCCAGTACCTGCTGGATGGCTCTGGGGATGATCCCTCGGTGTTTGTACTCGGAGGTTGCCCCCGTCATGGTGTAGGTTTTACCAGCCCCAGTCTGCCCATAGCACATRATGGTGCCTAAAACACTCACAAACAAAGAATAAACCCAGGAGGGGGCCYCAAAAATGGAGCTCTCCTCAAATCCAGTCTCTATTTATGATCCCAATAATAAAAGTAGCAAGAACTCACCGTTGTAGCCCTGTAAAGATTTAGACACCAAGTCCTTTGCCACAGTGTTGTAAACCAGCTCCTGGGAAGAGTCGTGGAGGAGCCCATCCAGCTTGAAGGACCAGTCAGTCTGAGTGTTATTCACAACTCCTCCCTTGGCACGTTTCGGGATGTGGATGTCGATGCTCTGCAACCCCAAAAGAGAGGAAGATCAGTTCAACAGCTCCGAGGATTTTCAGCACGTGAGGATCTGGGATTAAATGGAAAAGGGGGCACAAATAACAGAGTTATTTTACTGCCTTGGATGGTTTAGATGGCCTAAAAATATCTGGTAATGATCTCCAATTTCTGGTGAGAAATATTGTAAATAGAAAGGAAATGTGGTTAAGCTCATCTGTTTAACATTCCGAGATTTTGTGCCTCGGGGAAATTCTTAATGAAGCAAGAGAAGGCAAAGGGAGGAATTTGCATAAGGCGGGATAGAAACAGACTGTGCCAAATTGTGGTTACCACTGGGAATTCCTCATGGATCAGCCAGTCCCAGTCCTTTGGAGGGTTTTCCTGGTGATTGTACCACAGGAAGTGTGTTTTCCATACTCACACTTGCTGTGACAAAACCGCTGCCAAGCAGGAACCAACACCCCCCAAAATGTTTTCCATGGCCTCAAGGGATTGAAAAATCCTGTTTTTCCATGGGAAAAACTGAAATCAAACTCCAAACCTTTCCCACTTCCCATTTCTTTTGCTCTACCTTGTTGTCTGACCCAAACTTGATCATATCTTGGGCAAACTGAGCTGTAGGCTTGACTCGCACGAACGCCCGGACTTGCTTGGCTATTCTGAGGAGAGAGGGGAAAAAGAGGAAGATAACAATGCTGCATTCCCTAAACTCAAATTTATRTTATTTGCCATGGAAACGTGAGGTAGATAAGTCAAATTTGAAAATACAGTGTTGGCAAATGTTCAGCTGCAGTTTTTACTCTCCATGGAAAGCAATAGCGGGCAAAGAGTTGCTGAAAATTCTTCCCAGCGTTGTCCTGCTTGGAAAACTGAAGATGTGGAAAGAGAAGGCTCTTACTCATCCTGCTTTCCTCGTGTGTAGCAGGCACAGGAGTGTTGGATAACACAGGTTTTCTTCCTCTTAGCCTTGCAAAGCAAAATATTTGCAGGAATAGGAGAGGGATTTTCTACCATTACACGCACCCTTTTTAAAAAGCATTTAAATTCCCAACAAACACCTGATCTTCAATTTCCTGGAGGAAAAATCCACAGCCTGGGGGATCTGCTGAGTAAAACCCACATGAGGAGGGCTCAGGGATCATCCAGCTGCTAAAGCCCCACGCACTGAGGATTTTTAAATCCCTGGAACGTGCAGATCCCGAGTTTTCCCTCAATCACTTCCTCCAGACAGCCTGTGCTCAATACTTGTGTAATAACCAGTGACAACTTCTAGTTTGGGACAACATCTTTGGGATTTCTGGTATACTCGGGATTTTTGTGACCTCTTACGCTTTACCTGCTGTGAATACTCTAAAATGAAATGGGGAGGTTTGAGCTGAGCCAAGAGTTGTTGGATTTAAAACAGGGGAACATTGGAGGGATACCTGGGGAAGTCACTCTCGCGGTCCCTGTCAGAGAGCAGTGAGGAAATGATGCTTTCCTGGTCCTCATCCTGCCCCTGCTCCTCCTCCTTCTCCTGCTCTTGGTCTTGGTCTTTGCCATGGTCTTGGTCCTGCTCCTGCTCCTGCTCTTTCTCCTGGTCTTGAGAGTCCACAGACGTCACAGAACTCTATCCAAAAAAAACCCCCCAAACCCGGTGTTGGAGCAATTGGGAATTACTTCTTCCAAGCAAGAAAAACAGCAGGGAAAAGGAGGAAGGGAAAATATTAGGGGAAAACTCCACTATGAATCAGAGAGAGAAGAAAATTCCAAATGAGCGGAATTTTCCTTGCTGCCACAATGCCCCTTGTTGGGCTTTGGACATGTAAGGACAAAAGCAATTATTCCTGGGAGTGTTTAATAACATAAGGAGATGGGAAGGAACAGATTGTCCAGAGAAGCTGTGGCTGCCCCTGRATCCCTGGAAGTGTCCAAGGCCAGGTTGGATGGGRCTTAGAGCAACCTGGGATAGTGGAAGGTGGGATAGTGGAATGGGATGAGCTTTAAGCTCCCTTCCCACCCAAACCATGCCAGGGTTCCGGGCCCAGCTGGGATTACCCTTTGCTCGGTGTCTGTTTTGGATGCAGAASCTTGACCCTCTTCCAGCCCCTCAGGCCCCTGCTGCTCATCTTCTTCCTGCYAGTGAAAAACAACCCCAATTCCATRTGAAAAACACACCTGGACACACAGGGGACAATGATCCCACGTCCCCCATTGAAYAACGATTCACACGTCTCCAAAGCCTTGGGAGTGTGAGGGTGCCCTTCCCACACCTCAGAGGAGCAGCTTTTGGCAGGAATTTGTGCAAAATCCGTCTGGAAGGATTGGGACTTGCCTAGAGAAGCTGTGGCTGCCCCATCCCTGGAAGTGTCCAAGGCCAGGTTGAACGGCGCTTGGAGCAACCTGGGATTGTGGAAGGTGTCCCTGCCCATGGCCGGAGTGGAATRGGATGATCCTTAGGATCCCTCCCAACTAAATCGTCCTGTGACTCTCCAATCCACCTCCCGAGGTGCGTGTGGGGTGATGCCCGGGGGAAGGGGGGCGATGCCCGCGGGGCTGATGCCGCCCGTGCGGGGATACGAGCGTCGAGCACCCCTTTAGGAGGGAAGGGCGACTCCCCCGTCACCTCCCGTCCCTATCCCACCTGCGACCCCTCTACAGCCGGGCTCGGGGTGGCGTCGGGGGTCGCCATGGCAGCGTGCACTTCCGGGTTCTCCATGGCAACGGCGACTTCCGGTCCCTCCCGGAAGTGGCTCCGCAGACGGCGGCCGGGCGGGGCCAGCGCGCGGCGGGGGCGAAGCGGGASGGGAGCGGGACGGGAGCGGCCGGGACGATGCTGGAAGCGGCGGCGGCGGCGGACCCGGAGCTGGATCCCGAGGATCTGGTGCATTTCTCGGTGGGAGACCTGCCCAGCCGCGGCTACGGAGTGATGGGCGAGATCCGGCGGCAGGGCAAGCTCTGCGATGTGACGCTCAAGGTGCGGCCCGGCCCCCGGGGGCGTGGGGGGGATGAGGGACCACCCGAGCCCGGAGGGCTTTGGAGGGGGCTGAGAGACCTCGACCCCTGGYGGGTAGTGAGGGATCCCTGGCTCCTGAGGGGGGACCCCAGTCCCTGAAGGAGCACTGAGGGACCCCCCCAGTCTCCTTTCCAGAGGGAAGGAGGCAGCTGGAGTTCCCTCAGACCCCTTYGGTGGGGGATAAGGGGGTGGCTGTGACCCCTTTTGGAGGAGCAGGAGTGGAAGCTGAGCGTCCCCCCCTTCCCATGGCTTTGGCAGTGGAGAGAGACAGTGCTGAGACCCCCCCAAAACCCCCTTAGAGGGGTGTCAGGGGGTGTGTGAGGGCCTSTGGATCCAGGTTTGTGGACCAACCTCAGCTCCAACACACGGGAGAAGATTCCTTTCCCTAGGAAACCTTTCCCTTATAGGAACATGCACTTCTTAGCATCCAAAAAAATAATCCATAACCATGGTAAATCCTCAGGACTGTGTCCCTGGCTCTGCAGGGAATGGCTGGGAGGGCTCAGAGAGTGCCCTGTGCCRGGCAGGAGCTGCTGGAATCCCTCAGGATTCCGAACTCAGAGTTGGTGGGGTGGGAGCAGCTCTGAGTCATTCCAGAATTAACTCTGCAGTTTAATTAACCGGGAAGGTGTTCCCAGCCTACTCACGCTGAAACGTTCCAGGGGAAGCAGCCGATGAGGGCTGTGCCTGCCATGGAGACAGGATGTGGGATGGGGAGCATTCCATGGATATGGGGGCTGCTGCATCCCTGTGGAGCGGCTGTAGCTCCCCAGGAGGAGGGGCTGAGGGTTGTGATCCTCCTTGGAAGGGGTTGTTCCTTCTGCAAGGTGATATTTGTGACAGTCTGGGCTGGAACCTGAGGGAATTCTGTGGCAAAGCTGGATTGGGATGGAGAGTGTTATTTTTTTTAGGGACAGGCAGGAAGGACAGGAGAGTGTTTTCAGGAAGGCAGGGACACCTTGCACTATCCCMGGTTGCTCCAAGCCCCGTCCARCCTGGCCTTGGACACTTCCAGGGATCCAGGGGCAGCCACAGCTTCTCTGAGAAACCTCTGCCTCACCCCCCTCAAAGCCAGGAATTCCTTCCCAATATCCCATCTAACCCTGCCCTCCTTCTGCTTARGATGCCTCTGTCATTCATAAAATGAATCTTAACTTTCTCCACTCCCTGCTCAATCCCTTGTTATCCCAAAGAGAGATCCCAGCAGTGCCTGATACGTTGTCAGTCCTCTGTCCATGTCGGCTCCGACGTTCCAGCTTTCCCTCCTACACCCACAGCTTGGAATTCCAAGTATTTCATCTGTGTGATTCCTCCTGTTGTCTTGAGTCATCCTGTCGAAATATCCCAGCTTGTGCTGCCTCTGCCTCCTGACATCCCTTTTCCCAGTGCCCACGTGTCCCGTGGGGATGGAATTAGTGCAGCCTCCTGAACCTGAGCCAAGCCTTCCCTGCCCATTCCCAGGAACAGGCTGTCTTCTCCAGCTGCTGGATCTTTAAGCAGGAATTTTTCTTAGCTGGAATTGGAAGTGGCTTTGGATCACTCAGGCATCCCAAACTCAGCCAACACACAAAGTCTCTTCCCTGTCCTGGCTCAGGAACATTTTCCAGTGTAAATGCAGTGTRGGTTTCCAGCAGGGACAGAGTTTGAATGATTCTTACCCAAAATGAAGGAAGGAAAGTGAAGGCCCCGGAGCTGCTCCCAGGGCTGGAGCCCCTCTGCTCTGGATCCAGACTGGGAGAGCTGGGAATGTTCACCTGGAGAGGAGAAGACTCCAGGGAGACCTCAGAGCCCCTGCCAGTGCCTAMAGGGGCTCCAGGAGAGCTGGAGAGGGACTTGGGACAAGGCATGGAGGGACAGGACACAGGGAATGGCTTCCCACTGCCAGAGGGCAGGGATAGATGGGATATTAGGAAGGAATTCTTGGCTGGGCTGGAATTCCCAGAGCAGCTGTGGCTGCCACTGTATCCCTGGAAGTGTCCAAGGCCAGGTTGGATGGTGCTTGGAGCAACCTGGGATAGTGGGAGGTGTCCCTGCCCATGGCAGGGGGTGGAATGGGATGATCCTTAAATCCTTTCCAACCCAAAGCATTCCAGGATTCTCTGATGAAAGCTCTGAGAAACATTTAAAATCCAGCCTGAAGGAACCCCTGGGTGGATCCTGACGGTCTCACACCTCTGGGGTGAATTTATTCCCCTTTTTTCCACTTCTGCTACTTTTTGCCTGTCCCATCCATAAAACAAGAAGTTTCCAAACACCCCTTTATCCCAGAAGCTGGATCCTGGTGTGCCCAATGCTCCCGCTCRTGGATGAAGCAGAAGGAGCAGTGGTCCCATTCCCACTCTCAGCTGGGAGCAGCGGCTGGGAATGATTCTCCCAGCCCTCAGCCATGTTTGCTGTACAAACAGCCTTGGAATTACGAAGTAATTGCCCRAAACCTCCTTTCCTGCATGGATGGAGCCTCTGGATTGGAAAAATCCTTTTCTCTCCCTGTCTCTTTAACAGCTGCAGGTCAGGGCTGCTCGTGATGTTCCATCTCAGCTCCCTTTGGGGACTCTCCGAAATGTTTAATGAAATATTCATTTGGTAGGAGCACACATGGATGGACTGGAGGGAGGAGGGGAGGGAGGAGACACACCTTAGTGTGTGGTTAGTTCATTTTCCTTTGGAAAAAGGATTTTTGCTTAGCAAAGCCAAATTTCTGTTTTCTTTGAGAATCACCGGGTTAGGGTTGGCGTGGCCGTGCCTGGGTAAAAAATAATCAGCCAAACCCTTTTTCCCAATTTCACCTGATCCCAGTCGTGCTGTGGAAGGTGAAGCTGTGTTTTCCTCCTCATCCAGTATTGGTGGTGATGGAAAAGCTGCTGATGGTTCCAAGAATGGCAGGGAAACACCAAGCCTGGAGTGATCATTGAGAGAGCAGGAATGASACTTCTAGGCCTTTTTTTTTCATTTGGTGGGGTTTGAGGCTTTTAACTCCAAAYATGGATGTGCCAAGGGCTTTGAAGGCTGCTGGGCTTGTATCCAGTGATGGACTGAAGCTTGAAATTTCCAGATTTCTAGAATCCWGGAATGGTTTGGGTTGGAAGGGACCTTAAGGATCATCCAGTGCTACCTCCTGCCATGAGCAGGGACACCTTCCACTAKCCCAGGTTGCTCCAAGCCCCATCCAGCCTGGTCTTGGACACTTCCAGGGATGGGGCAGCCGTGGAAATCCATTCCAGCCCCTTCCCACCCTCACAGCCAAGAATTCCTTCCCAATATCCCRTCTAACCTTGCCCTCTGACACTGGGAAGCCATTTCCTGTGTCCTGTCCCTCCATCCCTTGTCCCAAGTCCCTCTCCAGCTCTCCTGGAGCCCCTTTAGGCACTGGCAGGGGCTCTGAGGTCTCCCTGGAGCCTTCTCTTCTCCAGGTGAACATTCCCAGCATTCCCAGCCTGGCTCCAGAGCAGAGGGGCTCCAGCCCTGGGAGCAGCTCCGTGCCCTCCTCTGGCCTCTCTCCAGCAGCTCCACATCCTTTGGATGTTGGCCCCAGGGCTGGAGCAGCTCTGCAGGTGGGGTCTCACCTGAGAGGGGCACAGGGGCAGAATCTCCCCCCCAGAACCTTTSCCATTTGTTTTAAGTGCGTTCCCAGTGTTTTTCCCTTTGAAGCTCACAAATCAATGCTGCAGAAGCCCCAAGAATTCCAGCTCGCTGACACGTGCCGGTGTTTGGGGATGTTATTCCCTGAGCTGCAGATCCTGATCTGATTTTTTATGGCAGAAGAGAAGCTCCTCGGTGTTCGTGCTCTTCCTGAGCATTGTTTCTGGAAGACAAATATCCTTCCAAGATGAAAGCTGCCTGGGCAGCTTTGTTTTCTGGGATGTGCTGTCTGTGCTTCAGGCCAAGGTCCGAGTGCTCTCCGGGGACACATCAGAGGCTGCTGGAAGCCTGCGGAATGCACCGCTCCATGAAACAGGGAAGGCATGTTCCTCCTATTTTTCCTCGAATTTAGGCGGAATAAATATCTTTATAGCTCCTGCTGGCTCCYGTTGGAGCTGGAAAGTGATCCAAGTGCCAGGCTGGCACCTCCAGAAATCCTGGCCAAGCTGTCAGGAGTGGGAGGGTTTGTGCCTTCCCAAATCCTCGGAGCGCGGAGTTCGYGTGAGCTGCTCTGGCTGCTGCAGCTCCTCCTTTGGTTCTGAACCGCTCCAATGCCTTTTTTCCATGACTAACTCCAAGACTAATTAGAAAAGTCTCCTAAAATATAACCCAAGTCTGGCAAACTGAAATAATTCCAAGCTGTGGAGAGGTTGGTCTCACGTACAATCCAAACGGGACTGACAGGTCACAGTCCTCTCCCTTTCTAATCCCACTTTTCCAGAGCAGACTGTTAACTCCAAACCCCCCAAACTGGAGCGGTTGCACCCCTGAGAGCTGATCCAGAGGTGGAGGAGCCTGTGGATAAGTGGAATTCCAGACAGCTCAGGCTGCCTGCCTGATTCCAGCGGGATCCTTGGAAACCCAATGCCTGGCTGTGCTGCAGATGTTGGAGCATGTCTGGGAGATCCTCCAGGAAAACAGCCTTGGAAGGAGAGGGATTATCTGTTTTATTGGAGGAGCYGGGAGATTGGAAAAGCAGATGATCCATTGTGCACAGGAGACCTGCAGGATAAGGGTGTGATTCCAACCTTGTCACACAACAGACGGGAATTATTTTGGATTCTGACTGGATGTGTTTCCACCCGAGCTCTCGGCTGCCATCAGCTCTTCCCCTTAGAGAAAATAGGAGGATTTCTTGTTCTAGGATAATAGAAAATGTCTTTTTGCTGTCCCTCCAGGAGGGTTAAGGAGGGCAGGGCTGGAGCTGATCCCCTCGGGATGCTCCCTGTCCTCGTGGGAAATGGAGAGACTGGAATTCCCTGTCCCCGTGGGAAATGGAGGGACTGGAATTCAGCAAAGCAGTTGGGCTCCTCTGAGTTGGCAGGGAATTCTCTGGGGATGTGGTTTTGTTGTACCTCCAAAGGGGACGTGTCTTCTGCTTTAAAGGAACTGGGCACCATCATCATGGARTCCTGGAATGGTTTGGGTTGCAAGGGATCTTAAAGATTATCCATGGTGTCCATGGGCAGGGATACCTTCCGCTATCCCAAGTTGTTCCAAGCRCCGTCCAGCCTGGCCTTGGGACACTTCCAGGGATCCAGGGGCAGCCACAGCTTCTCTGGGCAACCTGTGCCAGGGCCTCCCCACCCTCCCAGCCAAGAATTCCTTCCCAATATCCCATCTAACCCTGCCCTCTGGCCCTGGGAAGCCATTCAGAATTCCCCCTTTCCTGCTGCCCACACTGGGGATCAGCCCAGGGCGCGGGGGATCTCTGGCCAGGGAGYGTGGAGCTTCTCATCCCCCGACAGCCCCAAATCCTTCCCTGCAGAGCCGCTCTCGTTCCCCACCCAGCCCGGATTTGTGCTTGGGATCATCSTGATCCAGGCGCAATCCTTTACCTCTTCCTGGCAGAAGAGCGCAGCGATGGACTGGGCAGCAGGTGCCCTCGTGCCGCGGGCTGTGCCCTGGGTGCCCAGCTCAGCTCRCAGCAGTGGCTTTGGGGCTTTCCGAGACCTTTGCTGACGTCACGAGCACCAGAAACGCCTTTCTCCCACCTACACCGTTTTCCTCGGGAGAAAGGCTCCTTGTGCCCTGGAATTTGTTAACATTTGTGGCTGTGGGGGTGTCCCGGAGCAGATTCCTTTGTTCCGCGCTCGGAGGCGCGTCAGAAGGGAATTCTGGCGTTCCTGGGCTCGGGAAGGATGCTTGCAAAGTTCCTTTTGCTGGAAAACAGGATCTTCTGCCTTAAAAGAAAAGGACCTAAAATTACACATTGTAAAATGTATAATTCCGGAACATCCTGGAATTGTATCAGGAAGAGGATGAGCTCTTTTCCACTTTCTTCTTAGGTGACTCTGGCGTGACTCCAGCAGGAAAGTGCATTTATTTAGTCATGGAAAGGGAGAGCCTTTGGCTCTGGAGGTGGGGAGCACTTTTGGAAACAGAAGCCACGAGGATGAGCTGAAGGGACAAGGCYTTATCCTTGGAAGGATTTTCCATATTCCCCAGGAAAAACGTGTCCTTTGCCTGCAGCAGGAAACGCAGTTGTCCCTTCGGGACTTGCCATGAAGTGCTGATGGAATGAACATAATTCCTGGTTTAGAGCAGAGATCCCAATTTATCCATGTGCCTGAGGGCTCTCCACCATTCCAGGAGCAAGTTCCAAACARAAGGAACCACAGGTTTTGGCTTGTCCAGCACCAGGAAATATTTCCTGAGCTCTTTGCTGGTGCAGCTCCGTGGATCTCACTACTAACAGGGACCATTCCCAGTTTGGGACCACCTGGAAGGGCAATGCTGCCCAGACCCAAGGGATTTCATCCCAGTGATGATCCAGCTGTCATTATCCCGTCAGGAATGTTGCAGAATGACTGTGGATGTTTGCCTTTGGAATGACCAGGTGTGTTGGAGGTAATGAGGCTGTTTGGTGGCAGCTCCCCACGGGGTGAGGTCACAGTGATGCTCCCAGGACCTGGAGTGTGGAATATTTCAACCCTTGGATAGCACTGGAATCTGTTGTATTGGGACTTGGGGCATGGAATCATGGAATGGTTTAGGTTGGAAAAGCCCTCTAAGGTCATCAAATCCAGCTGTCTCCCAGCACTGCCAAGGCCACCACTGACCCACATCCCCAAGTGCCACATCCCTATGGATGTCACATCCCTCCAGGGATGGGGCCTCCTCCACTGCCCTGGGCAGCTGTGCCATKGCTGGACAGCCTCTTCCATGAAAGATTTTTCCCAATATCCAACCTGAGCCTCCCCTGACACAACTTGAGGCCATTCCCTCTCCTCCTGTCCCTGTTCCCTGGGAGCACAGCCCGACCCCCCCTGGCTGCCCCCTCCTGTCAGGAGTTGTGCAGAGCCAGAAGGTCCCCCCTGAGCCTCCTTTTCCCCCTCAGCTCCCTCAGGAGTTCTCCAGCCCCTTCCCAGCTCCATTCCCTTCCCCGGACACGCTCCAGCCCCTCAGTGTCACTCTTGTGAGGGGCCCAGAGCTGCCACGTGGGCTCTGTAATTTGCAGTTATTTGGTGAAATCAGAGCCTTTTTCTCCTCGTGGGTCACACCACAGGCTTGTTYCCTGAGTCAGGATAACCTTGGTGTTGAAATTCCTGTTATCTTTAGGTCTAAAGATAATTTGGGTTGTAACCAGAAGGTGCCTGTGTGTGTTTGAAGCAGGTGTTTCGCTTTAAGAGGTGCCTGTTCGATTTTAGCACCACTTTTTCTTTATTAAAAAGCTGAAATGAGATTGGGACAGTTGTGATTTTTGGCAGTTTGTGCTTGAGGGGAAATGAAAGTCAAGTAAAATGTTGGGTTTCTTGCACACCCAGCCACACTCAGCCTGAAGGGGAACACTCATCCAAAGAAACCAAATGAGTTATTGCAGTTGGAATGAATTCCATACAGAATTTTAGGGATAAGAGGCCTGGTTCTTTCATCTTTCCAAAACAGCAAAAGCAAAAATGAGGTTTTTCTGTGTTTTGGGGTGTTTGAGACACCTGGGCAGGGCCTTCCAGCAGCATTAAGGTGTTTCGATAGTGAGATTTATTATTGATAAATCAGTGGGTTGGGCCAGGAGCAGCTGATGATGGAATGGCTTCATCCATGGGGAAGGGATGGACTGGGAAGCGCTGGAGTTGCCGAGCAGGTCGGGTGTTCCGGAGCCTCCGGGCTGGAATGTGGACAGGCCGAGCAGCAAATTTGTCACCAGGCTGGGGCTGGTCGTGTGTCAGCCTTTCCCACCGAGAATTCCCAAACAAAGAGCTCCAGCACTGGAATGTCCTTCGTTATTCCCTGTCCTGAGCAGCACCTCGGGCACTCGGGACACGGAGAGCCCACACRTGCTCACCTGGCAGGGAGGGAGGGAATGGAAATTCCATGGGCACAGGGAGGTTCTGTCAGCTGTCAGGAGAGCTCAGGTTCTGGAATTGCTTCCTTTTATGGGCTTTTCTCATGGGATTTGCTGTATTTTAGTACTTTTTAAAGCTCTGGCCAGGCTGGAGTTTGTGCTTGCTGTGTGAAATCAGGGTGGGAACCTGCTCCACCAAAATTCCTTCCTCTCCAGGGCCAGGGATGTGGCCTTGAGCTCCATCCCCTCTTGGACCGTGGGCCTGCAGTCCTGACTCCTTTTCCCAGAGATTCCCCATCCCACTGTGTGCACACAAGGAAGCTGACAATGATTTTGCACGTATCTGAAGTCTTGGAGCCTCTGGGCTGTTTTCCATGTGGTTTTGGGTCAGGAGAAGGGATTGATACAGACCTTTATCCCTGTAAAGTCACACACTCACATATGTGAGGTTTTTTCCGTGAGCTGTAACAGTCTCTGTCATTTCACGTCCTGATTTTGCTCTGGGAATTAGGAATTCGCAAAATCCAGGAGAGCAGGATTTGTGCAGCACAATCCAGGCACAGGGGACAGCATGCACAGGGATTCAGGCACACCTGAGCTGCCCGGGACAGAGTCAAGGCTCTCCAAAAGTGCCTCCTTTTTTCCATCTGGCAGGAATTTCGCTTTCTAAATTCCCAGCAAGTTTGTGTTTATTGGATGTGAGCACTCCGGGCCTAGAGGGAGAGGGAAGGCACTGTTGGGAATCATGGAAGTCCTGAATCCAAAGAGCGTTCCTTTTACATCTGGAGATAAAAGGGGGATGAGGATTTTGCAGAGGAGAAGAGAAGGACTCCTTGGATAACCTGGAGAGAGGGGCCCTGCTGTGCCAGCTGCTTTGTCCCATAAAACAAAGCCCAACTGGGAAATTCTGGATTAAGCGAGGGAAAAAGGGCAATTCTGCACAAGCTTGGATGGGCATGGACTGGGATGAGCCAGATTGACAAGGAAAYGAGGGAAAAAGACTCTGAGAGAGCAAAAACCTGACTCAAGTCCTCGGCTACTGCTGGGCTGGTGGAGTTGTGCTGCAGGGAATCACCTGGAGCAGGGAATGGTGCCGATCCCTTCTCCTTTTCCCCCTGTTCTAGGTCGGGGACCATAAGTTCAGCGCCCACCGGATCGTGCTGGCAGCTTCCATCCCCTACTTCCACGCCATGTTCACCAACGACATGATGGAGTGCAAGCAGGATGAGATTGTCATGCAGGGCATGGATCCCAGGTAACATCCCAAGGGATAATCAGCRGGGTCACAAGTGCTGTGGGGCCTCGGCGTTGTGTGTGCGGGGTTCAAAGCCTGTTCTGAGCGGGAATGATCCCGCAGAACATTTTGCTGGAATTCAGTGGATTTTCCGCCCTTTCTCCCTGTTTTTAGTGCACTGGAGGCTCTGATCAACTTTGCCTACAACGGGCACCTGGCCATAGACCAGCAGAATGTGCAGTCCCTGCTCATGGGGGCGAGTTTCCTGCAGCTGCAGAACATCAAGGACGCCTGTTGTACCTTCCTCAGGGAGAGGTGAACGGGGCTGGGGGCATCCCGGGGGAATGCTGGGGGGATTCCGGCTGCTCCCCTACAGCAGCGAGGTTCAGTCACGTGTGTCAGGCTGGGGAGGAGCAGGATGTCTCCTGCCAATGGGATGAGGAGGAGTGTGGATCCCAAAACTTGGCGTTTGTAGAGTTACAGAAGCACAGAATGGGTTGGGAGGGACCTTAAAGCCCATCCCAGTCCATCCCCTGCCATGGCCAGGGACACCTTCCACTATCCCAGGCGGCTCCAAGCCCTGGCCAACCTGGCCTTGGACACTCCCAGGGATGCGGCAGCCACAGCTTCTCTGGGAATTTCATCCCAGCCCCTCCCCACCCTCCCAGCCAGGAATTCCTTCCCAGTATCCCATCTAACCCTGTCCTCTGGCAGTGGGAAGCCATTCCCCTTGTCCTGCCGTTCTCATTCCCTTTACTTACCAGACTTATGAGATCCTGGGACACAATAAAAGACCTTAATAATACCCAGAGCAAAGCTGAGGGAACATTTTCCTTTTTAAGAACCCATCCTGGCAGGAATTGCCCTTCCTGCTGCCGTGTGTGCTGAAGGGGGGGAACAAAGTGCCTCAGCCCAGGAGCTGGGCAGGAAACTGTGGCAGAGCCTTAAATTGCTCCCAGGTTTTTCAATTTCCTCGCTGGCGTTTGGCTGTGGGACTGTTCCAGCAGCATGGTCTGGAAATGGAAAGCTGGGATACTCCTTGTCCACATTCCACAGGGATTCTCAGCCCATGCCAGGGAGTCCAATGTGTTCAGTTTCCTCGGCAGCTGCTCAGAGTGCTCCATGGTGTGATGTTAAACCCACCCACCAAATACAGGGATTAGCCACCAAAATTCTCCCAAATCCACCAGGAGCAGCCAGGTGTCCACAGTGAAGTCCTGGATTAGAGTGCACAGCTGCCAGTTTGGTTAACAAGGAGAAACTYGGTGGATTCTGGCCACCCTGGAGAGCTGGGACATGGCCACTGAGCTCTCCTTCTTAAGTGGAATTGAGATTTGGGATATTTTTAGGCAGCTGTGTYGTAACCAAGCCCTTGGAGTCATCTTCATGTGACAGTTCCCCACCCAACAGCAGGAGGATGTGGAGCTGCTGGAGAGAGGCCAGAGGAGGGCACGGAGCTGCTCCCAGGGCTGGAGCCCCTCTGGAGCCAGGCTGGGAGAGCTGGGGGTGTTCACCTGGASAAGAGAAGGMTCCAGGGAGASCTCAGAGMCCCTGCCAGAGCCTAAAGGGGCTCCAGGAGAGCTGGAGAGGGACTTGGGACAAGGCATGGAGGGACAGGACACAGGGAATGGCTTTAAACTAAAAATGTTTAGATGGGATATTGGGAAGGAATTCTTGGCTGGGAGGGTGGTGAGGCCCTGGCACAGGTTGCCCAGAGCAGCTGTAGATGTCCCCAAAACCACCTGGGTCTATCCAGTGGCTCCTTGGCAGGGATAAGAGGATGTTTAAGTTGTGTTTTCCATCCTCTGGCTCTGCCATGGATTCCCCTGGAGATCTCCGTGTAGATCAGCTCATGGATGAGCTGGAATCTGCCATCCTTGAAGAGGACACGGCTTTCACAGCACCGTGTATGCTCCAAGGCTCCTGTGCTTCCCAGAATCCTGGAATGGTTTGGGTTGGAAGGAACCTTAAAGCCCATCCCATTCCACCCCCTGCCCTGGGCAGGGGCACGTCCCACTATCCCAGGTTGCTCCAAGCCSCATCCAACCTGGCCTTGGACACTTCCATGGTGCTCTTCCATTAACCTGACATTCCTATTGCTCTCCTTTCCCAGGCTGCATCCCAAGAACTGCCTGGGTGTGAGGCAGTTTGCAGAGACCATGATGTGCACGGTGCTCTACGACGCCGCCAACAGCTTCATCCACCAGCACTTCGTGGAGGTCTCCATGTCCGAGGAGTTCCTGGCCCTGCCGTTCGAGGACGTCCTGGAGCTCGTTTCCAGGGATGAGCTCAACGTGAAGTCCGAAGAGCAGGTGAGGTCTTGGCTTAGGGAATTTTGACCTTGGAGGGTTTCTTGTTGCTCGGGAGTGGAATGGGAATGGGAATGATCCTATTCCTGGGCTGAGTGAAGCTGAGGAGATGTGCTGGGACAATGGGGACAGAGCTACCAGATGGTTCCCTGGGCCTGCTCCAGACTGACTTGTTCCTAGAAAAAACAGAMAGCAGGGCTTTTCTGGGATCACAGAATTAGTGAGGTTGGAAAAGCCCTTGGAGAATATTGAGTCCAATCAGCCTKCCAAGGCCACCACTGACCCATGTCCCCAAGTGCCACATCCACATGGCTTTTAAATCCCTCCAGGGATGGGGACTCCACCCCTGCCCTGCRCAGCTGTGCCAGGGCTGGACAGCCCTTTCCATAAGGAATTTTCCCTAGAAACCAACCTAAACCTTCCCTGGCACAACCTGAGACTGTCTCCTCTTGTCCTGTCCCTTGTTCCCTGGGAGCACAGCCTGACCCCCACAGGGCTCCAGCCTCCTGTCAGCGAGTTTTCGGGAAGAAGAAGAGTTTAGGATGTTTCCACAGCCTTGAGAATCCATCAGAGTGGGCTGACAGTGAGCAGGGAAAACGGAGCCTGTCCTGGAGCCTGGAAATGTGTCCTGCTCTTTCCGAGGAGGCTCCAGAGGAGGTGACAAGGGCAGAGCAGACCCACAGCTTCTCCTTGTAGGGTAAAAGTGTGCTTCGTTCATCGGGGCGGTTGATGAGGGAGGGAGGGGAACCTGCCTCACATTCCAGCCRCATTCCTCTATCATACCATGAATTTCTCACTCTGTTCTTCCCAAGTGGAGCAGGTAGGATCCAAAGAGTCCGTCCTGAGAATGTTTCCTCATGCCCTGGCACCTGCCAGCCCCACTCTTCCGAAATTCCAGCAGCACCTTGTAGAGTGGAARTACATTGGTTTGGGATTTTTAATGCCTGTGGTGCTGTTGGGGAAGCATTTTCGCAGTGGGAAGTTTAGGAATTGTGTTGGGAGAGACTCCAGATCCCACCATAAGAAAAGGATTCATTATTTTGTTCTGGTCAATGGCACAGGCTGCAATAACTTTAATTGGGAATCCTGTGAACCCAGGAATGTGTGTCCCAAATTAAAGTGGTCGCCGGGATCCTTTTGTAGCTGGAGTCATCCYGTGGTGCTTTGGAGAGGTCTGTCCCTCCAAAGTCTGGGAAGGAGCCTGGAGGGACCAGCTCAGCTCCAGGCGTCTCCAGTGTAGTTATCCAAAGAGAACAGATGGATCCCTGTCATCAAACCCATCTCCTGGTTTTTCATGGAGCAGCACCGTTCCCTTCCTTCTTTCCCGGTTTGCAGATTTTTGTCACTAAATAAACATAGTTTTGCATTTTGTGCCACCTCCTCTGCCAAAATCCTCTTTGCAGCTCCCTCATCTCCTTGCAGACTTGTACTAAATGTACATCCCACGGGATAAGAGATTGGGATTGTCGGAGGCGGAGAAAGGAACCTGTATGGAGCCAGGCTGGGAGAGCTGGGAATGCTCACCTGGAGAAGAGAAGGCTCCAGGGAGACCTCAGAGCCCCTTCCAGGGYCTAAAGGGGCTCCAGGAGAGCTGGAGAGGGACTTGGGACAAGACATGGAGGGACAGGACACAGGGAATGGCTTCCCACTGCCAGAGGGCAGGATTAGATGGGATATTGGGAAGGAATTCTTGGCTGTGAGGGTAGGGAGGGGCTGGGATGGAATTTGCAGAGCAGCTGTGGCTGCCCCTGTATCCCTGGAAGTGTCCAGGGCCAGGTTGGAYGGGGCTTGGAGCAACCTGGGATAGTGGGAGGTGTCCCTGCCCATGGCAGGAGTTGGAACTTGATGATCCTTAAGGTCCCTTCAACCCAAACCGTTCCAGGATTCCATGATTTCATTTCTTTTCCATGAACTTGCAAAACCCCCAAAGTCCARCTTCCCACTCCTGTCTCCCGGCAGGTGTTTGAAGCCGCCTTAGCCTGGATAAGGTACGACCGAGACCAGCGGGAGTCATTCCTGCCCGAGCTCCTGTCCAAGATCCGCCT
Organism: Amblyornis subalaris; assembly: GCA_018881555.1. NCBI lineage: Eukaryota > Metazoa > Chordata > Aves > Passeriformes > Ptilonorhynchidae > Amblyornis > Amblyornis subalaris. Next base: position 249,394 of record JACAXG010000193.1, read on the forward strand.
GCCCCTCTGCCGGCCGCAATTCCTGACGGACCGCGTGCAGCAGGACGACCTCGTCCGCTGCTGCCACAAGTGCAGGTGAGGCTCGGGCACGGAGTCAGCAGGGTGGACAAGCCAARTCCTTGCGTCTCAGACTCCGAACAGCCAGGTCTCCTCTTTAATCATTCCGCGCTCGGACTGCAGGGATCTGGTGGACGAAGCCAAGGATTACCACCTGATGCCGGAGCGCCGGCCGCACCTCCCGGCCTTCAAGACGCGGCCGCGGTGCTGCACGTCCATCGCGGGGCTCATCTAYGCCGTGGGGGGGCTCAACTCGGCAGGTACCTTGCAGAGGAAAGACCACCAGGAGCTGGGTGGGATGATGGGAGGGTGGAATTCCCTCCTCTGGAAGCGCGGAGCAGTCTCTCCTYCTCCATGGAACACTCCAGCTGGTTGTGCCCGTAGTTTAACGTCTTCCATCTAAAATCCTGGCCGGGRGAGGTTTATTTAGGACATGCTCCTAAAGACTTTGAGGATGGTGTCCTTGCCTGGAGCTCCAAGCTGGACTTGGAGGGATCTCCACAGCGTTTTAGGGATTGTGGGATCACAACACTTTTACATGAGCCACGCCGTGGCGTAAAAAGGGAACGGAAAGTGTTCAAGGAACAGCCTATGGAGGAGCTGCTGCGTTCCCAGGAAGCAGCGACACCACAGATGGGACTYGCAGGTCTCTGCTGCCCCTTGGAGGGCAGTGGAGGTGTCACTGCCACAGAGGGGACTTGACGAGGCTCCTCCTGCAGAGGTCRGGACAGCTTGGAAATGTGATCTTTTTGAGTAGTGGAGTTTGGTTTGTGAGAATTGTTCAGGGCAGGATCTCTGGGTGAGCAGGGATATCTGGCTGGGCATAGGATGTGAGATCCCAGGATACGACAGAGAATCCCAGAATGGTCTGGGTTGGAAGGGACCTTGAAGATCATCCTGTTCCACCCCCTGCCATGGGAAGGAACACCTCCCACTATCCCAGGTTGCTCCAAGCCCCATCCAGCCTGGTCTTGGACGCTYCCAGGGATAGGGCAGCCACAACTTCCCTGGACAACCTGTGCCAGGGCCTCCCCACCCTCACAGGGGAGAATTCCTTGCCCAACCCAGGTGCAGCACTTCCACTTGGCCTTGTTGAACCTCATGAGGTTCCCACTCCTTGAGCTTCTCCAGGTCCCTTTGGATGCCATCCCATCCTAGCAGATGGGATGTTTCTCCCAGATGTTCTCCCAAAGAAAAGCAGGCCAATTCCCCGTGCCAGCCGCACCTTTGGGATCGCAGCGGCACCCCSTTACCCCTCTTACCCCGCCCTCTACCCCAGGGCTTCGTCAGCTCTCCCCCTTTTAATTTGAGTAGCAAATTTCTACGCAGGCGACTCTCTGAACGTGGTGGAGGTGTTCGATCCCATCGCCAACCGCTGGGAGAAGTGCCAGCCCATGGCCACGGCGCGGAGCCGCGTCGGCGTGGCCGTGGTCAACGGGCTGCTCTACGCCATCGGCGGCTACGACGGCCAGCTCAGGCTCAGCACCGTGGAGGTGTACAACCCCGACACCGACTCCTGGTCCAAGGTGGAGAGCATGAACAGCAAGAGGAGGTACGTGCGGCTCGCTGGGGAGAGGGCTCTGGAAAAGCACGGGAAAATGAGGCTGGAGGAGGAGTGGGGCGGTGGGCGGTGGTGGGCGCCCAGCAGGAGGTTTGTGTGTGGGGAAGAAAAATGGAAGAGTGGAGCAGCGTGGAAGCAGCCGGGATTTGCTTGGCTGGTTTGGTGACAGGAGGGGGCAGCCAGGTGGGGGTTGGACTCTGCTCCCAGGGGACAAGGGACAGGACAAGGGGAAACRGCCTCAAATTGTGCCAGGAGAGGTTCAGGTTGGATATTGGGAAAATTCCTCATGGAAAGGAAGAGCCCTGGCACAGGCTGGCCAGAGCAGTGTGGAAGGTGTCCATGCTGTCCCTCACCAGGTATTTCCAGAGCTCCCTCAGGCCCTTCTCCAGCTCCRTTCCCTTCCCTGGACACACTCCAGCCCCTCAATGTCTTTCTCATCATGAGGGGCCCACATCCAAATCCGGGATTCGAGGTGCTCCTGCCTTGAGCACCTTTCACCTCTGTAGGCTGAGAGCTCAGGTGGGACCGAGCAGTTTGGAGGTGAATCCAGGGAAAAGGCRGTTTGGTGGGGTGACACAGGCAGACTGTGCGGGGTCACGGTGTTGGGGACAGTGTGGCAGCGCCTCCAGCCCTCTCACGGGGTCCTGCCATTCCCTGCAGTGCCATGGGGACAGTGGTGCTGGACGGGCAGATCTACGTGTGCGGCGGATACGACGGGAACTCATCCCTCAACTCCGTGGAGTCCTACTCTCCAGAAACAAACAAGTAAGAGCCCTTCATGTCCCAAAGCTTTCCCRGGAGTTTCTCCCCCGGTGTTCTGTGCCCTGGCACCGCTGGGCACCTGTGAGAACCCGTGGTTTGAATAAGAGATGAAAGGAGATTTGGTGGAACCCAGAAAAGCACGGAATGATGTGTGGGACCCTTGCTAACCTGTGCCCTGTCCCTCCAAGGTGGACGGCGGTGACCCCCATGAGCTCCAACCGCAGCGCCGCCGGAGTGACCGTGTTCGAGGGCCGCATCTACGTGTCCGGGGGGCACGACGGGCTCCAGATCTTCAACAGCGTAAGGGCCTGGGCTGGGGCTCCTCCGCTCCCCTCAGGATGGGGCTGGGAGGGCTCCRGCTCCTCTCCCTGTGCACCCAAAGGGACCCAAGTGGTTGTGCCACCAAATCCTGTCAGTTCCACCCGTGACAGAAAAACCTGAGGTGGAACAGAAGTGACTCATTCATCCGCTCGGGGCTATGGAGATGTTCCAAGGGCTGGAGCACCTCGGATATGGAGCCAGGCTGGGAGAGCTGGGGGTGTTCACCGGGAGAAGGGAAGGCTCCAGGGAGACCTCAGAGSCCCTTCCAGTGCCCAAAGGGGCTCCAAGAGAGCTGGAGAGGGACTTGGGACAGGGAATGGAGGGAAAGGACAAGGAGGAATAGCTTTAAACTGAAAAAGAGAATGTTTAGATGGGATATTGGGAAGGAATTCTTGGCTGTGAGGGTGGGGAGGCCTTGGCATAGGTTGCCCAGAGAAGCTGTGGCTGCCCCTGGCTCCCTGGAAGTGTCCAAGGCCAGGCTGGAAGGTGTCCCTGCCCATGGCAGGGGTGGCACCGGCTGAGCTTTAAGGTCTCTTCCRTGCCAAACCATTCAGGCACGATCCCGTAGCAGCTGAACTTTTAATTTTTAAATCCTCTCAGCTCCCTCAGCCACTCCTGCTGCTCCAGCCCCTTCCCGGGCTCTGTTCCCTTTGCTGGGAAGCGCCTCAACGTCTTGTCCTGAGAAACCCAAAACTGCCCCCAGTTTGCAGTTGCCCCACCAGCGCCATCACGGGGTGGGGAGGGGGACCGTCACCGGCTGATCCCAAGGCCGCATCCCTAACACTCCCTGCCCTCCCTGCTCTCCCAGGTGGAATACTACAACCCGCACACGTCGAGCTGGCACGCGGTGCCGCCCATGCTGAACAAGCGGTGCCGGCACGGCGCGGCCGCGCTGGGCAGCCGCATGTTCGTGTGCGGCGGCTACGACGGCTCCGGCTTCCTGAGCGCCGCCGAGGTGTACGGCTCCGTGGCCGACCAGTGGTACCTCATCGTGCCCATGAACACCCGGCGCAGCCGCGTGTCCCTCGTGGCCAACTGCGGCCGCCTGTACGCCGTGGGCGGCTACGACGGACAGTCCAACCTCAGCTCCGTGGAGATGTACGACCCCGAGAGCAACCGCTGGACGTTCATGGCGCCCATGGTGTGCCACGAGGGCGGCGTGGGCGTGGGCTGCGTCCCGCTGCTCTCCATCTGACGCGGACGCTTCGGGGTCTCCCGGGATTTCCAGGTGCTCGATCCCAACGCAAACTTGACCGATGATCCCTACGCGTAACTTTTTGGGGCCGAAGGTCCCGAAAGGTTAAGTATGGTGAGTTTATGTGTGAGCAAAGACCCGTCAGCCTCCTCCCGGCGCCGCGGCCCAGCGGATCCATCCGCCCCTCGTCCGTTTTCCTGCGGCCGCGCCTCCGGGAAGCGCCGTCGTGGGCTGGGGGAAGGGGCCAGGCTCCACTGTGACATAAAAACGGCCGCTTTAAGGACTTGGAAAATCCACCTGCACCTTCTGGGAGCAGCAAAGCCACCTGAGGCCCCCCAGGGGTGTCAGCAGCGGTTTGGGGGGTGGTGGTTGCACACGGGGGTCTCCAGACAGAACAAGCACGGCGCTGTCGCTTCCAGGGGCTTCTTWCACAAGACACCCCCGAGTTGCTTGTGCTTTCTTCAGTTTGATGTGGAAAACTTCTCCACAAGAGCCACAGAGTGGAGAAAGCAGGAAGAGGAACAGGTCGGTTAAACCAGGATCATTTGGGCAAACTGTGGAGAAGGATGAATGTAAACGACTCCAAGCAACAGCCCGAGGGTTTCAAAACGGGAAATAGATTATCAGGAAGTCCTTTAAATTAAATATCGAGGTGTTTTCCAAGTCTAGGAGGCAGCTGGAGCAGAAAGGCCGGGATATTTTAGGAGAGGCAAGAAAATCCTGTCCTGAGTTTGTCGTGCTCTGCTGGGAAGGGTCTTTGCAGTGGGTTTTGTGCCAGGAAACTTTGGAATGCTGGCAGAGCCAAAGAGCTGCCTGGCAGCACCTTCCTTGCGTCAGCCCTTCAGCCCTTTCCTGCATGCCCGTGATCCGCCGTCCCTCCGGAGCTCTCCGTGCCCGGCTCTTCCCGTGCCAGCCCTGGGCACAGCCATACCTCCTCCGGGCAGGCAGGGCCAGGCAGCAGGAATGTGGCCCTGATCCCAGCTGCGAAGGAATGGGGATCTCCCCCTGTGTTCTGCCCCATCCCAGCGTTCTGAGGGGCTGGGAGGAGCGGGATGTCCCCCCAGCCCCATTCCCTGTGTTCATTCCTGATCCGCAGCATCCCTCGGGATTGACTGGGTGTATATGTGGATGTCTATATTGGGGTACTGTGTATATTTTAGGGTCTATACTGAGCATATCTGGCTATAAATGTGACCTATCAGTACATATCCATTTCCTCCACGTCTGTCCACTGCTGGCTTCCCAGGAATGGGAATCCTTTGGGCTCTCTGTGCTGCTCAGACTTGAAAAAGGAAAAAAAGAAAAACCAGCAATGTTTGGATCCGAACGAAGTTGTTGCCGGTGCCATCTTCAGGACCCATCCCACTGGGCAGAGGAGGCTTTGATGAGCTGCTCTCCTGGTATTCCATCATCCCTTCTCCCTCGCACCATCTCCCACCCAGGGCTCGTGTCCATAAGAATGGGAGTCTTGGATCAAATATGCTTGGAAGAGCAGCAGCTCCCCTGACACCGGGGCTGTCGATGGCCCCCCGGGCTTCCAGAGTGCTGCTCCCAGGCTCGGTGATCCTGAGGGACTTGGGTGTCCCCCAGAGGTGCCTCCTGGGATTCCCTCCCCAGGCATTTCTTTGCTTTTCCGTTGGGGATGAAGCAAAGAGAAAGGGGAGCTCCTGGCTCCAAAGGGCACAGGAAAATACTGACTTTTGGGGAAACAAGACCCGCTCACCTGGGGAATGCAAACTGGGAGAGCGGGATCCACCCAGTGCAGTCCTTGGAAAATCCAGTGTTCTTGAATTCAAGGAAAACCTGAAATTTTTGGTTTGGGAATGGGGTCTTTGGGTGAATCTGAGCAGGGTGAGAGGGATTGGAAAAAACCCAAAATAATGTAAAGAATTCGGGGGAGAGGAGAGGGCTCCCGGATCTTCTCTCCATGGGAACCAGGAGGATGCTCTCCGTCCCGGCTCGGGAGAAGCAGGACCTCGCTGGGACCGCCATCCCAAGGAACCGGGAGCAGGCACAGGGAAGGGGCCGCGGAGGGGGATCGGCCCTGCCGAGCTCCAGCATCGCCGCATCTCCTGCGGGTCCAGGCGCTCCCCSCACGGCCCCCGGCCAAGGAAAACACCGGCAACCCGATCCCTTCCCCGGGCACGGGGGCCGCTGTTTATCCTGGAGCCGGAGCCGCCGGAGCCGGGGGCCCCGAGCCGAGGGCCGATCCCGAGGCCGGGGCCGCTCCCGAGCTGACAATTCCCGGGTTGTGCCGCCGGCATGGCGCTGCTGCTGGGAGCCGTGCTGCTGGCGGCGGGCGCCGCGATCCCGCCGGGAATGCCGGCGCCCCGCGAGCTGGCGCGGGCCGTGCTGGAGACCCACGGGCAGGAGCTGCGGCTGCTCAAGCTGCTGGGAGTCGCCAGGACGGTAGGAAAAGGGCTGGGGGTGCCGGTGTGGGTGGGGGTGCTCCCCGCTCCGGCGCCCATCCCGGGGGRATCCCGTGGGGATCCCGACGGAGCTTTTCTCCCGGCAGAGCTTCGACTGGGGAAYGCACTTCAGCATCAACTTCACGGCGCGGCAGCCGCCCTGCCCCAGGCCGCCCCCGCAGCCCCGCGCCTGCCGCGGCCGCCCGGGCAGGGTGAGCGCGGCACGGGACCCCAAACCCGGGGCACGGGGGGGTCCCCGGGGTGCTGAGGCCGCTCTGTCCGCAGGTGCAGCGCTGCTCGGCCCAGGTGTCCGTGTTCACCTTCCTGCCCGACGTGCCGCTGTCGATGGTGGAGTGCGGGGTGAGCGCTCCGGGACCTCATCCTGGGGGTTGGGACACGTGTGCCCCTCACTTCGGGGATGTTTTTTGGCTCTGGAGTGAAGCCGCCCCTATTTCTCCCCGCAGCAGCCCGATGGCAGCGCCCAGCCCCGCTCCCCTGGCACCCCAAAAGCCTTCGGCACCAACCCAGGTCACCCATCCTCCTCCTCCTCATCACCATCATCCTCGGGGCCCCCCCCGCGGCCTCGGCCCCCTCCCGGCGCGTCCCTGCGGGGGCCGTCCCGCCGCCCCCCGTCCCCAGGGGAGCTGCAATAAAGAGATTTCGGGGTCGGACGTGTGYGTGTGCGGGGGTGACAGTTTGGGGACCCGAGGGGCACCCCCGGCGTTGGGCAACAGCGATGGGGCAAGTCTGGGGTTGTGCAAACCCTGGGGGGCACCGACCCGGCACGGGCAACGTGTCCCGCCTGGGGATCCCCGAGGGCTCCCGGGCCCCAAACCGCCCACGCCCAAGCCAAGGGGCTCCCAAGGGTGGGGATCCCGGGGGGGTCAGATGCCACTTTCCACCCACGGGGACACGCCGGGACACCCCCCCCCCCACCGCGTGTCCCCCCAGAACAACGGGCGCTCTGCGGGCTGGGGCCGGGCGGTGCCCGAGGGCGGGAGCCGAGCCCCGGGGCGGGTCCCCAACCGCTGGCGGGGGATAAAAGGGGCCCGCGGGCGGCCGTGGGGACAGCGATGGCGAGCTCCTGGGCGCTGCTGCTGGCGCTGCTGGGGGGGGYCTGCGCCCTCCCCRCCCCGGCGYCCCTCGCCTACACCCAGGCGCTGGCGCAGGCCGTGGACTCCTACAACCAGCGCCCCGAGGTGCAGAACGCCTTCAGGCTGCTCAGCGCCGAGCCCGAGCCCGCCCCGGTGAGTGCCCCCCGCTCGGGACCCCCCCCACCAGTGCCACCCTCACCCCACTCGTGGTTCCTCACTCGGGCTGCCCAGCCCCGACCCCGAGTCCGCTCCGGTGAGTGCCTCCCGCTCGGGACCCCCCCACTCGGGACCCCCTACTCACGATCCTATTTGCGAGCCCCCCGCTCACGACACCTGATTTGGGCTGTCCAAGTCCAACCCCTGAGCCCACCCCAGTGAGTCCCCCCACGGGCGACCCCCTCCACTCACGACCTCCCCTCACTCGTGACCCCCTATTTGTGACCCCCTCACTCGTGACCCCCTATTCCTGTCCCCCCCACTCGGGCTGCACAGCGCCGACCCCAAGCCCACTCCAGCGAGTGCCACCCCACCGGTGACCCCCCCACTTGAGACCCTCCCATTCACGATGCCCCCGCTCGTGACTTCCCACTAAACCCGCTTTGAGCCCCCTCCCCGTGTTTGCTGCCCCACTCCTGACCCCCCACGATCGCGGACCCCTCTCTTGTGCCCCCCCTCGCCCCCACTCGTGTCCCAGGGCGTGGAGCTGAGCTCGCTGCGGGGATTCAACTTCAGCATGATGGAGACGGACTGCGCCGCCAGCGCCCGCACCAACCCCGACGACTGCGACTTCAAGGAGAAAGGGGTGAGCAGGAGGAGGAGGAGGAGGAGCGGGAGGAAGGGGGGCACGGGGGTCGCGCTGCCCTCCCCAGGGTGACACCGCGTGTCCCCGTGTCCCCCCAGGCCATCAGGGAGTGCTCGGGAACGGTGCAGCTCCTGGAAGGCTTCCCCGAGCTCGACCTGAGCTGCTCCGATGCCTCCTCCGACGTGAGTGGGGGGACCCGTGGGTGGGGCGGGAGGGTCCTTCCCCCTGCCCCGCATCCTGCCCAAAAGGGACACCCCGATGGCCCCGTCCCCCCGCGATGGCTCCAGGGCGGGGTGGGGGGGTCCTGGGGAGCTCACAGGTCCTGGGTGGGCTGTCCCAGGTGYGGGGTCGTGGGTGGGGGGTCTTGATGCAGAATCCCAAGGGTGGCGTCCTGGGGTCTGGGTGTGGGGTGTCCCAGGTGGGGTCCCCGGTGTGGGGTCTTGGGTGGGGTGTCCTGGGTGGGGCTCTGGGTGCAGTGACCTGGCAGGTGCTGGGTGTGGGGTCCCAGATGTTGGATCCTGCGTGGGGCCTAGGCGTGGGGTCGTGGGTGGGGTCCCAAGGGTCCCAGGTGTGGGGTCCCTGGTGCGGGGACACGAGTGGGGTCTCGGGTGCAGGGTCCTGGGTGTGGGGTCCCTTGTGTGGGGTTCTGGGTGGGATCCTGTGTGGGGTCCCCGGTGTGGGATCCTGGGTGGGTTTCCAGGTGTGGGGTCCGGGGTGGAGGGTCCCAGGTGTGTTCCTGAATGGGGGGTCCCAAATCCCCCACCCCTGACCCCCCATCCCTCCGGCAGCCGGTTCTGATCCAGCGCGGCCGCTTCGGGCGCTTCCTGGGCAGGGTCCGGCGCTTCCGGCCCAAGATCAAGTTCAACCTCCACCTGAAGGGCTCCGTGGGCTTGGGCTGAGCAATAAAAGGGTCACTGGGAGTGGCCGTGTGGGCACCGAGCTCCTCCTGCCTCTGTCACACGGGGAAACTGAGGCACGGGTGGGACACGGGGCTGCTCCCCCACAGCGTCCCCAAGGGCTTGGTCCCGAGGGGGCGTGGGGCCGGATTGGGGACAGGGATGGGTTCGCTCCGGGGGACCCCCAGGACCCGCCCCAGAAAAGGGGCCACTCATATCCCACCCACCATTGTCCCCACAGTGTCACTGTGCCCACGGTGTCATTGTCCCCGCACTGTCACTGTCCCCACGGTGTCTTTATCCCCCCAGTGTCATTGTCCCCACAGTGTCACTGTCCCCACGGTGTCACTGTCCCCACAGTGTCATTGTCCCCACAGTGTCACTGTCCCCACGGTGTCACTGTCCCCACAGTGTCATTGTCCCCACAGTGTCACTGTCCCCACGGTGTCATTGTCCCCACGGTGTCACTGTCCCCACGGTGTCATTGTCCCCACAGGGTCACTGTCCCCACAGTGTYATTGTCCCCACGGTGTCACTGTCCCCACAGTGTCACTGTCCTCACAGTGTCATTGTCCCCACGGTGTCACTGTCCCCACAGGGTCACTGTCCCCACGGTGTCATTTTCCCCCCAAAACCAGTGGTGATGGCAAAGGGAGATGGGGGGGACACAGGGGACACCGTGAGCCCCCCAAGGAGCGGCAAGGAAGGGTCTGGGGGGGTTCAGGTCCCGAGGGGACTGCCATGGTAGACCCAGTTTGGGACAGGGACATTGGGGGTGCAGAGTTSGGGGGCTCAGGGACCCCTGTGCCCCAGAAGTGGCCAGAGCAGGGTCATGGCTGCAGCCCCCTGGGGGTGTCCCCTCCTGTCCCCCCAACATTGCCGTGCGTCTGTACCCCACACACACCCCTGTGGGGACCCCACGCCAGGCACAGGTTCCCTGGGGACCCTCAAGGTGTCCTGGGGACACAGCGGGACAATCCCGGGGGTCCAAGTCCCCGCACGAGGCCAGTGCCAGGATGAGACCCTGGGAGCCAGCGGTGCCCACGGGGCCGGGACGGTGTCGTGCCCATCGTGGGGGGGCTGCTCCTGCTCCCCCCCACTCCGGGGCCCTCTGCCATCAGCACCACTCCCATCCTGTCCCCATGTCCCCGTGGTGGCAGTGGCAGGAAATGGCACAGCAGGGCCGGGAAGCTGCTGGATTTGGGGAGGGGCTGTTGGGGGGTCCCYRKGGTGGCACCTCTCTGCCTCTCCACGGCCTTGAAGAGATGGGGGGACCCCAAGTCTGCCTCACCGAGTGCCCCCCACTCATGACCCCCAGGGTGTCCCCAGCTCTCGGAGCTCCTTGGCTGGGACTGAGGGGATTCTGGGGGTCTGGGAGCGCTCAGGGTCCCCATTGGGGCGCAGGGACAGTCAGGGTGACACCGGCAGTGATGCAGGGACATTTATTGGCAGTGAAGCACCCGAGTGGGGACACAGGGTGGGGACACGGGGTGGGGACATGGGRTGGGGACACAGCGTGGGGGACGTGGCGATGCCCTCTCAGGTTTTGGGTGCCTTGAGGTTGAGCTTGTCCCGGATCCAAACCCGACTGCAGTGGAAGAAGCCCCGGAAACGCTCCTTGATCTTGCCAAAGAAATCCTTGACCTTGGATCTCCGGCTCCGGCCAAACTGGGGGGGAACAAAGAGCAGTGTCAGACTTTGGGGAGATGAGGAGGGGACCTGGGGGACTTCCCAGCAGCCGGGGGGACACGGAGCCATTCCGGCCCCTCCTTACCGTGGCCGGAGCCTTCCCGCAGGAGAGCTCCACCGTGGGCTGCTGCTGCTCCAGGAAAACAGAGCCCTGGCACAAGGTCAGCGCCTGTGGGGACACAGAGGGGACARGCGAGAGATCCCAACCCCCCCAACCTCAGTTTCCCCACTGGATGATCCCCAATTCCCCACGGGACGAAGCCTCACCCCGAGCCAGCGGCCCTTGCAGTTGCTGGTGTCCGTTCCCGGTGTCCGGCACGTGGTCTCCTCCAGGGTGAAGCTCAGCTCCTGCCGGCTCTGCAGGTCCGAGGGCTGCGAGAGGGGACAGGACCCATCAGGGACCCACTCCCCCTCAAGAAGGGCCACATCCAGCCTGGAGCGGGTCAGGCTCATCCCTGGCTTGGTTGTGCTCAATCCCGTGGGGGTCAGACCCAAAACGGGGCAGATCCGCCCTGAGAAGGGATGGATCCGGCACTGCCTGATCCTGGAGCTTCCCCTGGAAAGGGGGAGCTGGGCACTCACCCAGCCGGGCCGGGGCTGAGCCTCCCGGAGCCGCAGGACGTAGGGACTGACGGCCCTGGAGTTGAGCAGCTCCACGGCCGCCGCCACCACGTCCCCGTAGCTCAGGGCCCGCGGTCTCTGCGAGGACGGAGGGACGGATCCATCCCAGCCGGGTGTGGATCCGTGCGGCTCCGGCGTGGAGGCTCCGGCCAGCCCCAGGAGCAGCAGCAGCAGCAGCGGTGGCAGCGCTCGGCACGGCCCCATCCTGGCTCCTGGATCTTGGATCCTGGCTCCCACCGGGCCGGGAGCGCTTTTATGGGAGCTGCCGTGGGCGTTCCGGGGGGCTGGGACACCGGGACATTCCAGGTGGGATGAATCTGGCCAGGAGCCCAGCCCAGCCTGCTCTGGTCCCCAGGTCAGCGGGGTCAGGTGTATTGATCCCCTTTGGTCACCTTTGGTCAGCAGGGGAGAGGCCGCAGGGTTTGGGGTCCCCCTGCCAGGGGGGTCCCCTGGGGAGGGAATGTGTGACCAGGGGGTGACAGTGAGGACAGGGGTGACAGCGAGGACAGGGGTGACAGCAAGGACAGGGGTGACAGTGGTGACATGACACGGCCATGGATGGTCCAGAGCCTGGTGGGAATGAAAGGCTGGAGCGTGGGGGGGGTCAGGTTCTGCTCCCGGAGAACAAGGGACAGGATGAGAGGAAATGGCCTCAAGCTGCGCCAGGGCAGGTTTAGATTGGATACTAGGAATATTCCTCCTGGAAAGGGCTGTCCAGCCCTGGCACAGCTGCCCAGAGCAGTGGAGGAGTCCCCAYCCCTGGAGGGATTTAAAAGCCCTGTGGATGTGGCACTTGGGGTCAGTGGTGGCCTTGGCAGTGCCGGGGGATAGTTGGACTCGATGGTCTCYGAGGACTTTTCCCCTCAACCATTCCCTGATCTCGTGCAGACAGATGGGGTTTTCCAGCCCGGGGGTGATTTATGGCCTGTCCCCCTTGGCAAACAGGGTGGGTTTCACCAGACACCCACCTTGGGAGTGCAYCCCCCCCCCCCCCAGGAGAGCAGGAAGCTCCAGGAGGACACCCAGGATCCTGCCCCAAGGATGACCCTTGGCTCAACCCCCCCGGAGCCACCCAGCAGGTTCGGAGCTGGGATCAGCAGAGGCCATGGCAAACATCCTCATAAATCACACGGGGACAAAACAGCAGGGGGTGGCACCTGGAAGTCCCCAGGGAGGGACGGTGCTGGTCACAGCCCTGCAGCACAACCCGGGCTGACCCCGGAATGTTCCAGGGGCAGCCAGGTCCAACCTTGCACGGAAAAGGGACCCCGGGTGGGATTATCCTGCACCACGTCCAGGTTCACCTCAAGAACCTGCAGGGATGGGGATTCCAACACATCCCCAGGGAATGACTGGTGTCTCTGCACAACCTCAGTGGAKATGAAACATCCCCCAGTGTCCATTTTCCCTGGTCTGCTCCCTGAGGAGAAATCTCTTCCAGTTGTTTCTGCTTCTCTCCCAATCTTTCCCAATGCCTTCYGAATTGTTCCCCATTCCTTGCAAATTTCCTCAAAATTCTCAAATTCCTTCAAATTCCTTCCAAATTCTCCCCCATTCCTTCCCAAATTCCCTCCAAATTCCTCCCAATTCCTTCAAAAGTCCTCAATTATTCCCATTTTCCCCACATATCCCACTAAGGATTCAGCAGCAAGAGAAAGAGCTTCAAAATAGATTTAATATATTTAAATTTCATTTTTAGGTGCCTGTGCCAGCCCCGAGCAGGCTCCAAACAGCAACCAAATCCTTGGAGGCCACTTTGAGAATAAAAAAGGGAAAACTCAGTGAGTTTTCACCGGGAAGTTGCGATTCCCAGGGCATCTCCCACCTCTGACAGGAAGGGGAGTAAATCCCGTCCTGAAAACAAACCCTGAGCCTTGATCCGGGGAAATTCCCCCTCATAAATCTGAGTCTGGGTATATTTGCCCTTCCCAGAATTGTGCTGTCCTTCCTCATTCTGGAGCACCCACAAGTTTGTCTTGGAGCCGTTCCCACGGCCAGACCCTGATCCGGCCTGAGCAGTGGAAGGTTCCCAGCCCGGGGCAGGGCGTGGGACTGGATGGCCTTTGAAGTCCTTCCGACCCAAACGAGTCTGGGATTCTGGGATACTGAAGGGAGGGCGTGGCTGGTCCGTCATGGAATCATTCTGGAATGGTTTGGGTAGGGACGGACCTTAAGGATCATATTGTTTCACCCCCTGCCATGGGCAGGGACACCTTCCRCTATCYCARGCTGCTTCAAGCCCCGTCCAAGCTGGCCTTGGACACTTCCAGGGATCCAGGGGCAGCCACAGCTTCTCTGGGAAATCCATTCCAGCCCCCCCCTCACCCTCCCAGCCAAGAATTCCTTCCCAATATCCCATCTATCCCTGCTCTCTGGCACTGGGAAGCCATTCCCTGTGTCCTGTCCCTCCAGGCCTTATCCCAGGTCCCTCTCCAGCTCTCCTGGAGCCCCTTTAGRCACTGTAGGGGGCTCTGAGGTCTCCCTGGATCCTTCTCTTCTCGAGGCGAACACCCCCAGCTCTCCCAGCCTGGCTCCAGAGGGGCTCCAGCCCTGGGAGCAGCTCCGTGGCTCCTCTGGCCTCTCTCCAGCCGCTCCGCGTCCCGGCCCGGTCCCTCCGTGTCCCCGTTTCCCGCTCGGGGCCGGGGAAGCGGCGGGAGCGTCCCCGGTTCCCATGGCACCGGCACCGCCCGCGTCCCCATGGCAACGGCGCAGGGGGCGCGGCCGCGCCTGTAAACACCCGCGCGCGCTTCCGGTCCAGGCCAAGCCCCAGCGGCGCCTCGCGCCTCGACCGGAAGTGGCGCGTTCCCCGCGCTCACCGGGTGCCGCCATGTTGGGGCGGCCGTACAGCATCCGGGCCGCGCGGCGCGCGCTGTGATTGGCGGAGTGCGGCACGTGACCCGCGCACCGCGCTGCTATTGGACGGCGGCGCCGCCGCGGCCGCGCCAGGGGCGCGCGGGGGGAACCCGGGAACGGGGAAAGGGGACGGGGACGGGGACGGGACGGGAACCCCCGACCCTCAAACCACGCTTGGAGCCGGCACAAAGCGGCTCCCGAGATGTTTCACCGGTTTTATTGGCTTAAAGTCCCGTTTCGCCGTCCGCCGGCACTGACGGGCGGGACCGTCCTTACAGGAATTGCAGAATCATGGAATTGTTGAGGTCGGCAAAGCCCTCAGAGATCCCCGAGTCCAAGGCCACCACTGATCTATGTCCCCAAGTGCCACATCCACACGGCTTTTACATCCCTCCAGGGATGGGGACTCCACCCCTGCCCTGGGCAGCTGTGCCAGGGCTGGACAGCCCTTTCCAGGAAGGAATATTCCCAATATCCAACCTGACCCTCCCCTGGCACAGCTTGAGGCCGTTTCCTCTCATCCTATCCCTCGTTCCCCGGGAGCAGAGCCCGACCCTTGGTCAGTTTTTATGGATGGTCCCTTCCAACCTAAACCATTCCAGGATTCTAGGATTCCAGGATCCCTTGCTCACTTTCCCTTCTTTCCTCCTTTGAGCACACTAATCCTCCCCTCTCCCACTGCTTTCCTCCGAAGTTTCTCAATCAATCGCAGTCCACCACAGGCCCGCATTCCCAGTTTTACACCCCCCAGCTGCCTCTGCAGCCTTTCTCCTCCAGGATTGTGGAGGATTGAAGGTTGTACCTCAGGAAATCTCATCCCAGTTTTCCCCCGGGAGTCAGGGCTGTCCGCTCTCTGCCAGGTTGTCGATCTGGATGACGATGGGCCAGATGCTCTTCCCCTGGGAGCATTCCTGGCGCTCGAACCTCTGGCATATGGAGTCCAACATGTGCCCGACCGCCCGCAGCACATCCCGGAACAGGTCCTGGAGTGACACCCCCTCGAATTTCTGCAATTCCACACGCTCTTCAACCTCCCGGKGGGCGCCGGGATCCTCCGGAGGCTGCGCTCCCTTCCTCGCCCCCACAGCTGGGACTGGGGCTGGGGGGGAAGGCCCCCTTCCCAAAATCCCCTCCAGGGCGCGCCGCGTGTCCGCCGTCCCCCCTACGGCATTCCCGGCGCTCCGGAGGTCGCGTGGCGCGGCCGCATCCGTCGGAAGGCAAGACTCGGGGCGCGTGCCCTCGGCCGGAGCGCGGCGGCCGGAGCGGCCGCTCCAGGGAAACCCCGACCTCCAGTAGGGCCGGTAGCGCCGCAGGATCTCCTTGGCTTTGCGGACGATGGTGCGGATGTGGGATCGCGGCCGCGCCAGCTGGCCGAGCACGGCCGGGGCGGCCCCGGCCCCGCGGCGCGCGAGGGCGTCTCTGGCACGGCTCTCCCGGGAATAGCTGTGTTCCCACCGGGAGCACGGCCTGAAAGCGCAGCAGGGCATTCTCGGCTCGCCCCGCAGGGAATAGTTGTGGTCCTTGGCCACGGCCGCCCTCAGCTCCTCCACCCTCAGCTCCCGGTTTCCCGGGACAAGCGTCGGCTCTCCCCAGGTGTGTCCGTGGGTTTGGGCGTTCCCGTGATTCCTCTCTCTGGGGTCTCCCTGCAGCTGCTCCCAAGGATCCGCAGTCTGCTGTTCCATCATGGAATTGAGCAGGAATGTCCCGCTCTGGGTTAGGTTTTCCATGAGTCCAGGTTTATCCTCCAGTTCCACCTTCACAAGCCATGGCTGGGCTTGGCTTCCCACCCCAGTGTCCGCTTCCGAYGGGACTTCGCTCATTGCCTCGAGACAGCCGAACTTCTTCAGGAGCCTCCTGGCCCGGAGACACCACGACGTGCTCCGTCCTGCCGGGAGAGGGTGGGAAAGGATTGGCTGGAGCAGGGACAGGAAAATCCCTTCTCCCCAGTCCAGGCTCCACATCCCAACCTCTGCCCAATGTCGGGAGAGCCCAGCAGTGGGAGAAGCCCTGGGAGCGGCCCAGGGATGGGGCTGGAGCTCCTCAGGGATGGGGCTGGAGCAGGAGGCAGCAGGACTCACCTGGACATGGGGGCTCCGGCCCCTCCTCTGGCCCTCGGCACCCCTTGGCTCCGGGCCACCAACTGGAAGGAGGCTCCTCCTCCAGCCAGCTCCCAGCACGTCCTGCAGGGAAAACAGCGGATGTCACCAGCCAGGCCGGGAATCCTGACCCTCCACGGCCATGGGGATGGAGGAGAGAGCCCTSACCCCATCCTGGATGTCAATTCCATCCTGCAGGGTTGGGATGTTGCTGCTCACCTGGGGATGGGCAGATCCACGGCTCTTCCCCACGCTCCAGCCGGTGCAGGATGTCGGGTTTGGGGCCTGGATAACCTGGGAATGGGACAGAGGGCATTGTGCTATYCCTGATCATGGGAAAACCAAGGACTGGGACACCCCGGCTSTGCCTCACCACMCRTGGAAACACCTCTGGARTGYGGGAAAAGCGAGGGAGATGCCAGAGCTGCTGCTGGAGAGGGATTTATTCCTGAAGATGAAGGCAGAGCCCTGGTGGGAGTGTGGGAACCAGCTCCCAGTTCTGCTGATGGGCTTTCCCAGCAAGGGAATGTCTCCTGCTCRTCCCAGGAGCAGCTCCCAGGGGTGGGATGTTCCCTGATCTCAGGGAAATATTTCCAGAGGTGCTCAAACCCAGACCCAAATCCCGCCTTTTCCAGCACTACACTCCCTGATCAGCCCCCATTAGGGAAAATTCCTCATGGAAAGGGTTGTCCAACCCTGGAGAAATTGGAAAGCCGTGTGGATGTGGCACTTGGAGACATGGATTAGTGGTGGCCTTGGCAGGGCTGGGGAATGGTTGGACTTGTGCATCTCCAAGGCCTTTTCCAACCTCAGCGACTCTGGGATTCCGGGATTCAGCGCTCTGGAAGCCACATGGCCCCGCTGGGGTGGGACCCAAGGGAACCCTGCCCTGGTGATTCCCGGGGTTACCCAGGGAGGTCAGGAGCTCGTAGGTGTCCGACACGACGTCCCGGTACAGCTCCCGCTGCCCCTCCGGGAGCGCATCCCACTCCGCCCGGCTCAGGAACACCGTCACGTCCTCGAAGGTCACCGGCTCCTGCCACGGGATCAGGGATCACATCATCCTCAGGGATCAAATCCTCCCACAGGRGTCACATCTTCCCTCAGGGACCACACCCACGGGAGAAGCCGTTCCCAGCCCTTTGGTTTTCCAGGTGCTATTCCCACCCCAGAGGAGCTCCCAGGAAATGAAGCCACAGACGAGGCTGTCCCAGTAAGGCATGCACCCCACCAGAGGGCAAAATTATGGATCTGGGAGAAGGACAGGATGGAATCCAGTGCCAAACATCAGAATCTGGCACCTTGGGATGTGTTTTACTGCTTCTGCCATGAGCACTCCATGATCCCCGTGAGACTGGGATAATCCAGGACTCCAGGTCATCTGGAACTGGGGTGGGGGTTTTCCAGTGACCCCCAGGGCCCATCCCAGGAAATCCCTCAGGATTGATCCCACTAGGAAGGTGGAAAAGGGAGATTGGAGAGAGG
>JACAXG010000193.1:292975-355657 GCA_018881555.1 Amblyornis subalaris
GTGTCCCTGTGTCCAAACCTCATCCCTGGGTGTCCCTGTGTCCAAACCCCATCCCTGGGTGTCCCTGTGTGCAGGGAGGGCTCAGGGCAGGGCCAGGCTCTGCTCCGGGGGCCCAGCAATGGCCCCAGAGGAACGGGCAGGAACTGATCCCAGAAGTTCCCCCTGGACAGGAGGCAGAACTTCTTCCCTGGGCAGTGCCCRAGCCCTGGAACACAGAGAGGGGGTGGAGTCTCCTCCCTGGGGATGTTCCAGAACCATCCGAACACAATCCTGTGCYCTGTGCTCTGGGATGACCCTGCTGGAGCAGGGAGCTGGGAGCAGACGCCCCACTGTGGTCCCTTCCCGCCTGACCCATCCYGGAATTCTGGGATTCCGTGGCTCGCGGGGAGGCGCCGCYGCGGCGGAGCCCCGGGGGGTTCCGTGCCGCCGCGATCAGCCCCGTGCCGGTGACTGACAGCTGTCAATCACCGCGGGGGCTGCCGGCCGGCGGGGGCCGCTGTGGCGGCGGCGGCGGAAGAGGCGGAGGAAGAGGAAGCGGCGCCTCTTGGCGGCAAGGAGAGGCGGCGGCGAGGCAGGGCAGGAGCGGCGGCGGGGAGCGGCGCTGGGGAAGGGCCGGTCCCGGGCGCAGCGCCCCAGCTCCGGTGCGGGACGGAGCGGGAGGACCTGACCGGACCCGGCGTGCGGCGGCCGAACCGGGGCTCTCTCGTGCCGCTCGCYCTCTCCTCCGGTCCCGGTGCCGCAGCCCCTCCCGGGGCTCCGTGTCTCCCGCCGCGGGGATGGAGCTGGCGGGCGGCAGCAGCATCTCGCTGTGGACGGTGGTGGCCGCCGTGCAGGCGCTGGAGCGCAGCGTGGCCGCACACGCGTCCCGCCTCTGCAGCCTGGAGCACCGGGCCGGGAACAGCGACAAGAAGCACCTGGACTGCGAGAAAATGGTCGGGGAGTTCGGGAGCCAGCTGGAGAGCAAGTGCGCGGCGCTGGGCACCCTCATCCAGGAGTACGGGCGGCTCCAGCGGCGCCTGGAGAACATGGAGAACTTGTTGAAGAACAGGAATCTCTGGATCCTGCGGCTGCCGCCCGGCGTGGAGGTCCCCAAGGTAACGCGTGGGTGTTTAAGGGGTCTGGGGGGGACATGCACAATGGGGAGGCCCCTCAGCCCTTCCGGCAGCCTTCCCCCGTGGAAATTATTCCACAAACTCTGCCAGGATTTCCTCCGTCTTCTGCCGTGCGGAGGCACGAAGCAGGAAGCGATCGCTCCTGTATATTGTTACATTCAGCCGTTTTTCCCTACAAAAGGGTGGGYTGAGACGTTTTTACCAAAACCGGGAAGTTCTTCCCCACTCTGAGGTCCCCAATGGGATCAGGCTCTGCACAGGGGGAAGTAAGAATATTGTGGAATTCACARTTCATTCCCCAAAGTTTAGCAAAGATCCGAACTGTTACTCTCCGTGTCCAGAGAATGCCCCAAGACAGGAATTTTCTTTCCCTGACGCCTGGTAGCAGGGATAAATAGGAAGGAGGATTCTCCGTGTTCCAGGAGCGGTGCTGAGTGTGTCACTTTYGGGATTGCAGGCCCCGGCTGTGGCTTTGGACAACGATGCCACTGGCTTTTCCTCTCAGGAGTGGGAAAACCTGGAAGAGTGGCAGAGGGAGCTGTATGGAAAGGTGCTGACAGGGAAGAGAGAAGCCCTGGTGTTGCTGGGTGAGTGTTGCTGTTGGGTCAGTTATCAGCATTTCCAGACTGGCTCCGGTTTGGGGACTCTTCCCACACCTGGAGAGCAGATCTGTGGGAACACGGTGAGGTCAGTGCCTGTGGTCAAGGACTCTCCGTGCTGCCCAGCTGTAGCTGATGGAGCCGGTTTGGGGAGCACAGCTGGGYGTGTTCCTCCCTGTGGATGCAGCATGGAAACATTCCTCTCTCTGTCCCTTCTCAGACGAYGTCATCTCCGAACCTGCCCTCCTGTCCCGGCTCCAGGCAGGAGAAGTGCCCTGCGGTGAGGAGGGGGCGGCTCCCGGAGAGATCCCAGCGGAACCAGGTACAGGCAAGGGATGAATTAAAGCTTCCCCATCCCTGGAAATGTCCAAGGCCACGTTGGATGGGACTTGGAGCAAGCTGGGATAGTGGAAAGTGTCCTTGCCCGTGGCAGGGGTGGARCTGGATTATTCTGAAGGTCCTCTCCAACTCTCCTGGRATTCTGTGATCTGATTCCATGATTTCTGTCGTTGGCAGAGGCTCTGCTGTTTGAACTCGATGTGAGCAGCTGGGACAGCAGGGAAACTCAGGAAAACCAGGAGGAAAAACCAGAGCTGGCTGAACCTGGACATGGTGAGTGTTGGCAAAGGGCCTGGGCTCGAGGGCACGGAACACCCTCCGGAACTGGGGGATACAGGARGAGCCACTTCCCTGCAGGACAGAGCAGAGCTCCCAGAAGCAGGAATGGAAGATGCTGGAGAGGCTGTGTGTGGCAGCAGGGTGGGTGGATGGGCACAAACTGCCTGGGGACAGCGAGGGAGGAGTTGAGTGGTGCTGTGACAACCAGTAAAGGAGTTTCCTCTTTCCCTCAGCAGACTGCAGCATTCCAGAGCTGAGCTTTGCGGTCACAGTGAAGCAGGAAGAGGAGGAAGAGCCATATGCAAAGGAGCAGGGAGCCGTGGAGGGCATGGAGTTCTCTGAGCTTGGTGTGGGTGAGTTCCGAGTGATCCCAAGTGTGCTGTGCTGCTGGAGATGTGGGAATCCCCGACATTCCTGCTGTGGGGATAGTGTGTGCTGAGATGTGGGGGCAGAGGAGAGGCAGGTGGGGCAGTGGGGAGAGAGCAGGAGCCATGTTGAAGTGTGAAGTGGGCAGGAAGCCTACGGACAGTTTTGTTGTTGGGAAGGTTAAAGTGCCAGGCAGACAAGGACCGGCATACCTGGGATAAATCCATTGGAATACCAGGAATTATTCAGTTGAGAACAATTCCCGAGGTCTTTTTCACACATGATGTTATGCCAGAGTATCTGGGGAGCTGGGTGAAGTTCTGCTTGCTCCGTCTGGAATGTGGCAGTCAGGGATGTGGTCCGGAGAGGACAGGTGGAGAGCTTCCATATTGGGAGAGACGGAATGTGGGAAAGGGATGGCAGAGAGGGGGACACTGCACAGGGCTGTGCCTGGTGAGCAGCACACAGCAGGAGCTGAAGGAATCCAGGAATGAGCCTTCAGCCAAGCAGGGCAAACTYGGCTAGTGCAGAATGTTGGAATGGTTTKGGTTGGAAGGGACCTTAAGGATCATCCAKTGCYACCCCCTGCCATGGGCAGGGACACCTCCCGTTAAACCAGGTTGCTCCAAGTGTCCAGCCTGGCCGTGGACACTTCCAGGGGCAGCCACAGCTTCTCTGTGCCAGGGCCTCACCACACCCCCAGGGAAGGATTTCTGTCACATGTGTGTGAGCCCAGAAGGCTCCGCTCCCTCGTGGCTTCCACTTCCTTCCCTTCCTGCTCCATGTCCTCACAAGCAGTTTGGGTCTGTCCATTAAGTGGATAAATTAATCAGGTCTCCAGTGATTTTCTATGGATTGTGGTTAAGCTGCTCCTATAATTTTTTAAACTTATCCTTTGAGCCTTCAGGGCAGGGAACTTGTTCCCATCTGTTTGTAAAATGCTGGTTAAATTTGCAGCAGTAAAGACTTGATTTGTAATAAAAGTAACATTAAACCTGTGAAGTTCTAAATGCTTCTCTTTTGATCTTTTTTATTTTTCAAATCATTTTACCTGCTGTAAATGGTGGTTTGTAGTGTCATATCTTACAGATGGAGAGATACAAGTTGACCTCAAATCAGAAAAAAAACAGTGGGGTTTAATTGTTTTTAATTGTTTTTAATATTGTGGTAGAACCTGAGCAGGAGAACAGTTTTCCTTGTGTGTATCCAAGATCCAAACARGCCTGAAGTGTAAAAATGTCTAAAAATAGGGTGTAAATAAGCTCAGAATACAATTCTCACCCAGATCATGTCGATCCTGCTGCCAGCAAAGCATTTTCAATGTTGTGGTCGTGATGAGTTGAGTCCAGAAAGAGAAAAATGTTTYGTTTCTGGTTTGTTTTGGGGTTTTTTTCTTTCTTGGTGTGTTTCACTTGTGTTTTGACAGCAGCTGTTGGCTTGTTCTGGAACATGAGTTCAGGGGGGTTGTTGCCCTCCAGAGTCCCCATCAGTGCTGTCACAAGAGTAGGAGAATATTGCAATTTATAGAGAGACATTTAGACCAAAATAAAGAGGGTGAAATGAGGGAATTTGAAAATAAACAGAATTAACAAATCAAAACACGTAAATAATAAYGACCTCATGATTATTTAGGTCACCTGGAGCTCTGCTTCCCAGGGAAAAGCTTATCCTTATTGGTTCAGTGTAAAATTTGGGTTTTCAGTCAAAATGCTCAATTGTGAAGAGCATTTCTAGCTTGTTGTTATCCAAGAATCCATGGGTTCTGCAGACTGTCAGATGATTTAAATGGAGTTACTCCCTCCTGAAGAAATCCATGGAATCAAAAGTTTATCTTGCATCGATATGTCATGGAGACATCAAACCTTTTGACTCCTTGGTGCCATGGCAGCATCTCACAATGGAATTCCATCTCCTTGTGGATTTAATCATTGGATATGGAAACCAACTTCCAGTCACAATGTGCTTTGTCAGATCTTACTCAGGAACRAATGAGTTCAGAACTCTCCCTAACATTTTGGCTGATTTTCTGCTTTAGTGCAGGAAGAAGGAAAATTACACTCCATGGTTTTTGGTCCAGTTAGAACTCTGTTCATTTTACAGCTTCTTTTTTTGTGTTTTTAGTACCCTAAATTGCAGGATGACATTGAGGCAAAGGCTTCATGCTGGCAGAGGACAGGGTTAGATGGGATACTGGGAAGGAATTCCTGGCTGTGAGGCTGGTGAGGCCCTGGCACAGGTTGCCCAGAGAAGCTGTGGCTGCCCCATCCCTGGAAGTGTCCAAGGCCAGGTTGCACGAGGCTTGGAGCAGCCTGGGATGGTGGAAGGTGTCCTTGTCCATGGCAGGGGGTGGAACAGGATGARCTTTAAGGTCCCTTCCCACCCAAGCCATTCTGGGATTCTACAAGAGCAGGATGTATTCTGGGATAAAGATGCAAAGTTGTGGCCGTGTAAAGCAGTGGAGGGACACTTGTGATTCCCTTGTGACCAGAACATCCTCAGTTTTAGGTGGGATCACCTCAGCAGCRCTCCTGGATTATTCTACAAACGAGCTGAGGTGCCCTATATGGGCTGTTTCTGTATGTTTCATGCTCCGTGTTTCATCACATCTTGAAGCTGCCTTTGACACCAGAGGTGACGCAGTATTTTACACAGTCRGTCACAGTTTCTCTGTTCCAGCCCAGCTCTCCTGAATTTCAGAGACAAATACATGTATTTGTACCAAATCTGGGAGCTATTTTGAGATTTGTGTTGTTTGAATTGCAAAAATAGAAGCCTGAATCCGAGACAAAATGTGAAGTGACACAGAAAGGCGCTGCTGTTCCAGGACTGAGAGGAAGAATARAAATTGTCCCTGTGCACAGGCAGAGCGATGCTTGCAGGAATCATAGAATCATGGAATTGTTGAAGTTGGAAAAGGCCTCTGAGTGTCAAGTCCAACTGTTCCTCAGCACTGCCAGGGCCACCCCTGACCCTGTCCCCAAGTGCAGGATAACGTCTTTCAAATCTCYCCAGTGATGGGGACTCCACCACTGCCCTGGGCAGCCTGTGCCAGGGAYTGACAGCCCTTTCCAGGAAGGAATTTTCCCAATATCCAACCTAAATGAATAGGGACCACAACCCCTCACAGCTCTGAAAGAGTCCGCAAGTCCCTCACAGTTCTGAGAGGATTCCTGATCCCTGCTCYGAGGGGACCCCGTTCCCTCAATGCTCTGATGCAATCCTTGATCCCTCACAGCTCCAAGAGGATCCCCATGGCTCTGATGGGATTCTGATCCCTCAAAGCTCTAAGTGGGCCCCTGACCCCTCATGGCTCTGAGAGGATCCCTGAACCCTCATGGCTCTGTGTGGAACCCATTCCCGCACTGCTCTGAGAGGATCCTKGATCCCTCACAGCCCTGAGGGGACTGCCAATCCTTCACGGCTCTGATGGAATCCTAAATCCCTCGTGGCTCTGGGTGGACCCCGATGTCTCACAACTCTGAGGGGGACCCCGTTCCCTCGTGACCCTGAGGGGATCCTCATCCCTCATTGCTCGAGGGTCTTGTATTGTCATGGCTCTGAGGGGACCCCAACCTCTCATGGCTCTTRGGGGACCTCGGTCCCTCACGACCCCTCCCGCTGTGGGGCACCATGGGGCGGGGCGGGCAGCGGGGCCAGCCCGGTGTCGGTGCCAGGTGTCGGTGCCGTGCTCGGCACCGGTGCCCGGTGTCGGTGCCCGGTGCCGCTGTYGCTGGTCGGGGCCCGGCAGCGGCGGCCATGGCCGCGGTGGCGGCGCGGCTGCTGCTCCTGGAGGCCCGGCTGTCCCCGGCCCTTCGCGGCCACCTCCGGGCGCCGGAGCGCGGCCCCGGGCGCGGGGGGCGTGGGGCGCCGCGGGGGCGGGTGCACGGGGGGCCGGGACGCGGGAAGGGCGGCCAGGGCCGCGGCGGGCAGCGAGGGAGCCCCGCGGAGCCCCCCCGGCCGCCCCTCACCCGCCGCTCCCCRCAGGGCCGGACGCTGCCGGACACAACCCCCAGGCCCCGGCGGAGGGTGGGAACTGGCCGAGTGCCCGGAGCTGCGAGGACCGGGACGGCAGAGGGGATCCCGCGGAGACCGGCACCGGTGAGTGGCGCTGGGAGAGGGACGTGGGGCGCGGAGCACCCACCAGGTTTTGGGCACATCGGGGGTGTGGATGGTGTTTTAGCCTGGAGAAAAGGGAGCTCAGGGGGGACCTTCTGGCTCTCCACAACTCCCTGACAGGAGGGGGCAGCTGGGGGGTGTTGGGCTCTGTTCCCAGGGAACAAGGGACAGGATGAGAGGAAATGGCCTCAAGTTGTGCCAGGGGAGGTTTAGGTTGGATATTGGGAAAATTCCTCATGGAAAGGGCTGTCCAGCCCTGACACAGGCTCTCCAAGGCAGTGGTGGAGTCCCCATCCCTGGAGGGACTTAAAGTCYATGTGGATGTGGCTCTTGGGGACATGGGGCGGTGGTGGCCTTGGCAGTGCTGGGGGAACAGTTGGACTTCATGACCTTAAAAGTCTTTCCCAAGCTCAACAATTCCATGATTCTGTGACCAGCCTCTCTCCAAGGCGCTTGCTGTGCTGAGTGTGGTCTTCCAAACACAACTGTCAGACATCCCATCCCCGCCAGCCTTTCCAGGACTCTCCATCACACCCTTCTTTTCCCTCTCCTGGGAAATCCATCAGTCCCCTTGGCCAGGTCTGCACTGTAAAGGTGCAGAGCATTGACCCATCTGCTTTTCTTTATTTATTCCACAGACTTTTGGTTTCTTTTGTGTATAAGTTTCATGACTTATTCTCTGAGAACACTCTTCTCACGAGTGTTTCTCTGATGGGTGAGAGGTGCTGTTTGACTGAGAGGGACTGAAAAGGAAATAACAGAACTCCGGCGGTGCCAAGAGAGAAAAGAAACTCAAGGACAAGAATTCGAGTGCCTCTGGCCTCTCCCGGGGCCATGGAGAACGTGTTTTCACTTGCATGAAAATTTCGTGTGTTTCTCAGGCTCAAACATCTGCTGAGGGTTTTGTAACCGACATTTCAGGTCTGTTCAAGAGGATTTGGTCAGCAGGAACTAGAACTGGAGTGAGGTTTTCTCTGGAATGTCGGCTAGAAGAGAGCAGATCTGCCTGGGCTGGGCTGAGAATTGGAATTAATTTTGTATGGTAGTAAAATAACACTGGTTCCTGTTAACAGAAGACAGCATAATCCAGATTAAGCAAGAGGAGGAGTTGTGCACTGCAGATCAGGAGGAGGAGGAGGSTGGAGAAGCTCCTGGAGAGCCCTGCCCAGGTGAGTAACTGCATACCTCGGAGGGAAAACGAAGCAGAGGRACTAAATTCCAAGTTGTGTGGGGTTTTTTTCCCACCTCTCTCATGTATTCCAAATCTTTTAGAAGTTYTGAGCAGGCTTGCCCACAGTCCTGACAGATGAGGGCTGGCGTTGCCTCTTTCCCTTCTCACGGACACTTTGGAGTTCGTGGAGTACGTGGCTGGTGTTTATCCAAGTGTGGATTAGGAGATGTTTCATCCTGCCSTAAATTCCTTCAGGTTGCCTTTTCCCTTCTCACTTCCCTTCCAGGGTTTTCCTGGTACAGGAGTGAGCACAAGGACCCCTCAGGAAGGCTGCAGGCCCCAGGGTCCTCTTCTTTCCCCTCTCACTTGGAAGCTCTTTGTTTTACAAATCAACTGCTCTGCTTTGCAGATTTTCCTCCCTCTTTACAAAGGGTAGCAGTTGCCTATTGGCTCCACTGGAATTGTACTTGGCTTCCCGTGTTTGTAGCAAACTGGGATTTTTACACCTTTCCAACAGGTTTCCTTAAGAAACTGGGCTCAGGGGAGCTTGGCTTGGGGGAACAACCTCCAAACAAACCCCAAACCAGAGCAGGTTCCAGCCTTGTGAAATCCTGAGCTTAGGCAGGTACAATACGCTTCTTCTGGATTTTCTCCCTTAGCAGAACAAGGATTTTACCAGCCTGAGGCATCCAGTCAGACCAGGAAAGGCAACGAGGTGGATGCCAGGGAGCTGCCAGGCACGGAGGGTGAGGACCTCCGGAGAGATGCYGACACAGGTGAGGATCTGGCAAAAACTCCACTGCAGGAATTACCCCTTGATGGCTCTTTATGGCGTGTCCTCCCTGATGCTTTGTTAGCATTGTGCAGTCCCTAATCTTCCATGCTTTGTGTTTTCCCGGTGTTCCTCAGTTGTGTAAATTCTCCCCAATGAACAGGATTTCAGACTTATGCAAGGGATGTTTCATCGTGGATTAAACAAGAGGAGGAGCTGCCCTGCCCTGAACAACAGGACTTGGAGAAAGAGGAAATCTCTGCAGATCCAAGTACAGGTCAGGAATGGATTTCAGCTGGGATGTCGGGGACAGTAAATCTAGTTTAGAGTATTTTTTAATACTATGTTAAATGTCGCAACCGTATGATGTAAACCATGAAAGAACTGGGACAAACCTCAGTCTGCTGGTTCATATTTGGTCACAAAATTTCAGGTTCTGTCAGCTGAAGAGGCTCCTTCCTCTTGGAGCCAGCCAAAAGCTGTCAGAGGTGCTGGCTTGGGCTTGTGCTGAGGCAAGCCCAGAGCTGTGCTCAGGCTGCACAGGTCGAGTTTGTGCTGCTCTAACCTGGATAAAAACCCGGCTGAGGGCTGGGCCCAGAGAGTGGTGGGGGAGGGAGTGACATCAGCTGGTGGCCTGTCACCAGTGGTGTCCCCAGGGCTCAGTACTGGCTCTGTTTAGTGTCTTTATCACCAGCGTGGATTTTATAGACGCGATTCCCTGCCCTGAATAGAAGCTTCTCACTTTCCATGCAGTCTGTTCTTCCAGGCCTTTCTGGAAACGAGTTGGAGGCTTTGGGGATTTTTGGTGGTCTTGATCCCTCCCCTATAATCCATGCCCACTTCTTGGCCTCATTCCTGCCTTTGTGCTGTGTTGTGCTTGTCTCCAGGAACTACAAGGATGTTTGTCCCAGGAATTTCTGCCCTATCTCCACATGGCCCCCCTTCTCCAGCCAAATCTTGTTCTTTCTCATGGCATGTTAATCAACAGTCCTTGGCTGGCTCCATGGACATCCAGTTATCAGYGTTTGGGACATACACATTCCTTTATTTTGTGGGAATCAGGAGCTCAGTGAGTCTCACTTCAGACCACTGTTTATAGGGTCRCAAGAGAGTGGGCTTTAATCACAGTGAGTTTCCATCCTGGCCACAATTTGAGCCAGTAACTTTCCCTGAAAGTTCAGTAACAAAAATATTATTCCACRTGGGTTGTTATTCRGGCRAGAAAAATAAGTTTCCAAGGCTGTTCATTAAAAAACARGTGCTCGTGAGACAGCACCATTTCCTTGGAGCAGACAGTGTTTCTGATAAGCTCAGGAGGGGAGATTTAGGTTGGATATCAGGAAAAGGTTCTTCYCGCAGAGGGTGGTCGGGCACTGAACAGGCTCCCCAGGGAATGGTCACGGCCCCAAGGCTGCCAGAGCTCCAGGAGCCCTGGGACAACGCTCTCAGGCACAGGGTGGGATTGTTGGGGTGTCCTGGGCAGGGCCAGGARTTGCATTCCATCCTTGTGGGTCTCTCCCAGCTCAGGATGTTCCATGATTCTGTGACTTGAGCTTGGACTCTGCTCCTGGAGATGCTCAGTGGAGTGTCTGGCACCAAGGTGGGACAGTGTCTGCTCTGTCAGGGAGCTCAGACCTCCCTCTTCAGACATCTGAGTGAGAGGCTGAATCTGAGACTGCAGCAGTGATCTTTTATGTAGATTTAAAAAAACATAGTTGAAAAAAGTCCTTCTGTTTTCCTGGAGATTTTGTTTCAGTGGATGCTGGTACTTGTTCCCCCATCAGTGTTAATGATGTGGCTGTGGGCTGGGAGTGCCATTCCTAAGGGGATTCCTGAATTAAAAGGCTCTGAAATCTCTCTGTTTCAGATGAAAATATGAAGAGGGACCATCCAGCAGACTGTTTTGAGAGCAAGACCTGTGACTYAGAAGTACCTGGAAGGTCAGGAGAGGGGTTTCCCAAAGATCCCAGCCACGGAGGGACATGGGACAGCCAGTGGAATTCAGAAATGATGGAAACAAACACCAGCAGGAATGGGAACGGCCTTGGAGGTGATGCTCAGTACGATCTCTTTACTGCTCAGGAAAAGAGCCTTGAAAAGGGGCCCTGTGTGTACAAGTGTGAGAGAGACTCCCCACAGCAGGACCAGCCTGAGGCTCCACGGGGAGAAGGGGAGATGTTTCCAGGCCCCACGTGTGAGGGGGTGTTCCCTCTGCTGCCCCCACACCCGGGAGAGCAGGGAATGGGGCCGGGAGCTGCTCCTGCCTCCTGCGAGGAGCCGGGGCCCCGCTCCGAGTGCGGAGAGACTCCCACGGGCACAGCCAGGCTGCGTGACCAGGACGGCCTGGGGGGAGAGGAACCCGCTGAACACGAGGAGAGCTTCCCCATGGACACATCGGGAGCCAGCCCCTGCTGGGATCCCCCCCCACCCCGGGGCAGCCCGGCCCAGCAGCAGAGCCAGGGCCGAGGCAAGTCCTACATTTGCAGTGACTGTGGGAAGGACTTCGTTTGCCACTCCTGGCTCGTCAGACACCAGACAAGCCACACGGGAGAGAGGCCCTACAAGTGCTCCAAGTGTGACAAAACCTACAGGAGGAAGGATTACCTCCTGAACCACCAGCGCCGGCACACGGGGGAGAGGCTTTTCCAGTGTCCYCTGTGCAGCAAAAGATTCGTGCTCAAGAGGAGCCTGCTGAGGCATCAGGAAGGTCACATGCAGGATACACACGTGCCTCTGACCAACTGGCCCTGCAGGAACATCAGGGGCTCCGTGATGCATTCCATATAGGACATCCCCCACAGCCCCCTCCGTGTCCCCTCGCTGGGCCAGGGCAGGACGGTGGCAGCAGGAGGAGGCTGTGGAACAGCCATCCTGAGCCCCCCCCAGGAAAAGGGAAGGTGGTTGGGGGTGATTTTCCGTGTTAAGACAGCATCCACCAGTGTCTGTGGATTTGGGGAGGTGTTGGAGTCTGGAGGTATTGCTGGCTGTGAATCCTCGTGGGAGAGAAACCACGCTGACAATTTGTCACGTCTGTTACAAAGAAGAGTTGTCTGAATAGAGAGAAAATACCTGAAATGTTATCCCGGGGGTCCTTGGACTGGGCTGGGAAGAAGTGAGTTAAAGGTATTAATTGTCCACTAAACGAGTGAAACGGTGTCGGGAAACACCCACTTGGGTGAAATGCTCTGGGAAAGGAAGTGTTGCCCCTGTGGTTGTAAGAGGAGGCCTCTTCAGTGGCAAACAGAAAGAAGGGTGCAGAGCCTAGGAAGCAGCTTATTCCCGCAGTTAAATCCTGAGGATCCACCCTGTGAACCCCAAGGGGGAGTTCCTGAAGGGCGGGATCCTCACCAGAAGTTGTAAAACATCTGGGGAGCCTGGAATATTGTTTCGATTTTACATAGCCTTAAAGTTGTGTTGSATTTGTTTTCCCTCATCGTTACCGGTCTTCTGTGTCTGTTCCATTTTCTGAATCCTGTGGAAGCAGAACACGGAGATGCTGCAGAAACCTGAGAAACGAGGAGTTAACGAGCTGCTRTGTCCCAAACATCCATTACAGGACACGTTAGAACAGGATCTGCTGGAGAGGGGGCCATGTGGAGGTAGGGCAGCTCTGCTCCTCCAGCCTGCTCCCTCAGGTCTGTCGTGTCCCACTCCCAAGTGGAAAGAAYCTCCCAAGGTTTGTAGATGCCCGTGGTCAAAAATGACAGATGTCAGAGGGGTCCAGAAAAACTCACAAAGTTTTATTAGCAAATTCCAAATTCTCTTCTGGTAGTAAAAGAAAGTAAAAGAASAGAGGGAAGAGAGAGGGGGAGATCAGAGAGGAGAAGGGATGGAGATCACCAGTGCTGGCTCCAGCATCCATCTGGCCCACACGGTGTCCAGGATCCCAGGGGTGCCCCTGAACCCTGTGTCATCCTTTTCATAGCCAAGTTCTCCCCACCCTTGGGCTACTTTTTTTCACTTTTGATGCAAACAAGTGAGCAGGCACAGTCTGTTCCTCTGGATCCTCCTAGGARTGGGTCAGGGACTCTTTGGTGGTTTTGATCCCCCCCAAATTGATCAACCGTTGTTTGACACTCCATGCCCTSTGCTGTTCCRTGCTGTGCTTATCTCCAGGAGCCAGAACAAGGGTGTTTGTCCCACAAAAGTGCTGCCCCACCTCCATGTGCCCCCCTTCTCCAGCCACATCCCATCCTTCCCTGTGCGCACGGCGCGTTCCGTGTTCCCACACAACAGTCCTTGGGTGGCTCCATGGCTGTCGGGGTTTTAGACACACACACGGGACCCTTATCTCCTGGCCTTCTGCAGAATCCAAAGTGATAAACTTGCCCCTGAAAAATGATCAGTTTGGGACTCTTACTTGCTTCAGCAGAATGCAGGGAAAGAGAATTATTGGAGAATTTAGATAGGAAGAAGCGTGGTAGAGAGAAACAAGACCCGACAGAGGAAACAGGAGGGAGGAAAGGAGATGAATTATTGCTGTCAGTGAAAACCCAGCAGCTGCAGAAACAGTTACAGGAAGAAAAGGAGAAAAAAAMCCCCAAAATCRGAAAAATCAGAGGGGCTGAAAATATCAGAGGGTCCCCCTCAGCAGCCACACCATCTTCCAGATTGTCCCTTGTTATCCATGGTTGAGACACAGCAGCACATTAACTCCTTSGTGCCCAGGATGCCACACCCCAGGGCACTGCCCACACAGTGTTGGGATCCACAGCTCTTACTGGGGCCAACTCAGCTGGAACTCCAGAAATTCCCCTTCCTGCCACAGCAGGAATTTGCCATTGCGGTACATTAATACTTTTTGAATCGAGGAGTGCAGGTGCTGCATGGAGTCGGTGCACTGTAGCCTCTGGAATTCTTTTGGGGTTACRGTTGGCAGATTCCTGCTTCTCACCCAGGAGCCATAAATTACCCCGAGCAGTTTGGTACAGGAGCATTTGCTCCAGGGATTTTAACTCTTTGCCCTCTGGGTCCTACACCAGCATCCTGCTATGTTAATATTGGATGTTGTGCTCCCGTGTCTATTAGAAATGTTATTAATTGTTCCCAAGAAGCGGTTGGAATACAAATGTCCAGGCCATTATTCTGGCTGCATGGATAAGGGTCCATTTGCTGGATTTCTGGCTGTTAGGGAAGCTTCCCTGYCTGACCATCCAGGAGCCACTCTGGAATCACAGCTGAGCATCACATGAGCTGGGACCGGCTCTGTGGTTCATCACCGACTCCACCCCGCATTTGCCATAGCAGAGCCTCGGGCACCTGGATCCTTAAAATAATTTAATCAGGATACAACAACGGGATAATAGCTCGAGCTGGTGCCTCCAGGCAGGGACCGCAAACAAAGGACACCCCTTCCCCCGCGGGCTTTTCTCCCTTCACAGTCTAAACTGAGGATGCGGGATGATCAGCTCCTGCTGTGTCCGCGAGTGTCCTTAGGCGCCACAGGTCCCCGYGCCCTTTGTTATGGAAAGGTCGGGCAGTTCCCGCCCTCTGGCCTCGGGCTCCTGATTGTTTCCCTCAGCAGTGCCCGGGATGCTCTTGCAAATCCGCCACCTGCATCGGATCGAASGGGATCGTTTTTCACGTGCCATTTCCCGCTCCACCCCCGAGGTCAGGAGATTCRGGGGCTGTTGGAGGAGCTAGGGAGTGATCTCTCCCCGGCTCTCGGAACACCCCAGGTTTCCATCCCGTTCTTTGGGGGACACAACTGTTGTTCTAATCTGTGCATTGGAGCAGCCAGGCCTCCAAGGAGTTAAGGCGCTGCTGTGTCCCGAACGCTGATAAGGAGCGGCATAGAACAGGATGTGGCTGGAGAGGGGGGCACGGCAGATAGGGCAGCGCTGTTCCGGAGGCCAACTCCTCCTCCGGGACGCGGAGACACCACAAACACGGGACAAGGCCAGCGGGAAACGATCAGGGAGATCAGCAGAGGAGGATCAAAACCACGAAACCCCGGAAACCCTCCAACCCAATTCCAGAAACGTCCAGGAGGAGGACTGCGCACACTCTCTTATTTGCATGGGAAGTGGGAAACCTGATCCCGGGGCGGAGAAAACGTACCCATAAGAAGGTGCCCCCACAGCACCCACGGGACCCTGCACGCCCTGGACGTGGGGATCGGAGCTGGRGCCTGGACTGGTGATGTTTCTTGACCTCTCCCTTTTCCCTCCTTTCTCTTACTCTTTACTTTACTGCTAGAACATAAGGGGCTAGCTCATCCCAATTTCCATGCCAAGTGTATAATTTACTAATCAAACTTCGTAGCTCTTTTGGGACCCTCTGGCGTTTGTCGTTCCTTTTGAACCTCGGGCATCTCCACGCTTTTGGAGCAGGACACGGCAGCTGCTCGTTAAATACGCTCCTTTAGAGACCTTTTGCTCAGGGTCTCTCAAGGGATAGAATCTGATGTGTCGTGGCCTTGCAAGGACACGATTTATTCCTTTTCCTAATAAGAGTCTGGATTTGTCACCTGCCACCTTATCGGTGGCATCGTGGGGAAAAACAAGCGGCAGTGGCTGACTCAGGGAAGACCTGTTTGAGATCAGGGCTCCTTCGCTTTTCCTTTAGAGAAACTTCCTTAAAGGGCCTTTTTTACGTGCGTGTTTCTGTTTAAGTTTTGTCGGGATGTTCGATTTGTCGGCTGGAAGTCTCAGGGGTTTTAATTAAAATAATCAAATGCCACGGGTCTTTCTGCCGCGGGAGGGGAAGGGATGAGCGAGGCTGAAACCAGAGGAGTAACTCTGCGGCTGCCGCCCTCCAAATCCCAGGTTTCAAGGCATCTTTGCTTTGGGAAGAAACGGGAGCGGAGCGGGGAGCGGCGGGGAAGCGGGGGCCGGTCCCGGGGTCCGCGTGCGCTGCAGGCCGGGGGCGGTTCCTTCCGCGTTCCGGCTCCGGAACGGCGCATCCCCCGCCCCGCCGGTGCTGGGTGAGGGGTCCCGGGGCTCCGTCCCGCGGCCGGTGCTGGGTGAGGGGTCCCGGGGCTCCGTCCCCGTCCCGCGGCCGGTGCTGGGTGAGGGGTCCCGGGGCTCCGTCCCGCGGCCGCTGCTCGGTGGAGGCTCCCGCGGTTCCGGCGCCGCCGCTGCCATGGCAACGAGGGGACGCCGCTCCTCGTCCCCGCCTCCCTTCCCGCCTCGCCCAATCAGCGCGCTGCTTCCCCCGCGCGCTGCCCAACGGGGATGAGCGCCTCTTCCCGCGCCCCGCCTCGTGGAGGCCGCCGCGCGCCCGGGGCGGGCGGACGCGGAGAGCGGCGGACCAATGGCGTGGGGGGAAATGGTCAGGGCTGGCTTCCGTTTGGCTGCTGCCGCCTGGCGCCGCCTCTGATTGGCTGCTGCGGTTTGGCGCGGCTGAGGAGGAGGAAGAGGAGGAAGATGGCGACGCGGCGTGGCGGTGAGCGGGGGTGCCSGGGGTCCTGCGGGGCCTCCCGGGGCGCAGCCCCGTCTCCGGCTTCCCCCCTACAGCCCTAGGGGTGCGTGGGCACCTTCCTAAGGGCTCCGGCTCCGCCGCACCGGGAGGGGAGCTCCGGTGCCCGCTTCCCCCCACAGCTGTGAGACGGGAGTAGAGGCGCAGACACTCTCCGAGTGTGCAGGGRGTGAAAGCGGGGATGGGTTGGAATGGTTTGGACCTGAAAAATCATCCCGTCCTACCCCCTGCCGTGGGCAGGGACGCCTTCCACTATCCGACGTTGCTCCAAGCCCCATCCAGCCTGGCCTTGGACACTTCCAGGGATCCAGGGGCAGCCACAGCTGCTCTGAGCAACCTGTGCCAGGGCCTCCCCACCCTCCCAGCCAGGAATTCCTTCCCAATATCCCATCTAACCCTGCCCTCTGGCAGTGGGAAGCCATTCCCTGTGTCCTGTTCCTCCATCCCTTTTCCCAAGTCCCTCTCCAGCTCTCCTGGAGCCCCTTTAGGCCTTGGAAGGGGCTCTGAGGTCTCTCTGGAGCCTTCTCTTCTCCAGGTGAACACCCCCAGCTCTCCCAGCCTGGCTCCAGAGCAGAGGGGCTCCAGCCCTGGAGCAGCTCCGTGGCCTCCTCTGGACACAGTCCAACACATCCCTGCCCTTCCTGTGCTGGGGACCTGTGGATACCTGGGCCCCAAGGAGTGGATGTGCTCCTGTGTCCCAGACTCCCATAACAAGCACGTTAGAACAGGATGTGGCTGGAGAAGGGAGGAGGGGCAGCACCTTTCTGGGACCACTTCCCTGTTCTGGTCCGTGGAGATAAACACAACGGGAAAAGTCAGTGTAAGCTCAGGAGTGGGGTCGGGAAGTGGGCACGGGGTGTCAGCCGAAGATCAGTCCCACAGACGTGGATAAAGACCCCCAAAGCCTCTTTCCAGAAAGCTCTGAGAGAAGGGACTGTGCATCCTGACTCATTTACAGGGAAAGGGAGAAACCTAATTCCAGGGTGGGGAAAATTTACCTATAAAAAGGTGCCCTCAGGACTGGATCGATGCTGGAGTCAGGACTAGTGATTTTCTTCCCTTTCCCATCTGATCTCCCTTCCTCTCTTTCCTCTTTTACTCTTTTATTTCTCTTACTACCAGAAGATAAGGGCAAAAATACCAATTTCCATGCTGAGTGTTTAATTTACTAATCAAGCTTTGTGAGCTTTTTTTTGGACCCTCTGATCCTTGTTCCTTTCCGACCACAGGCATCTACAAACCTTGGGATCTCCCCTCCTTTTGGAGCAGGACGCAGCAGGATCCCTGGGTGGTTTATTCCCTGTTTCAGTGTTCCTGTCCAAAGATCTCCTCACTGATTGACACCCCCAAAACTCTCCTGACATGATGGAGGGTCCCTTGGTGCACCCCAAACCTTCATTTYTTGGGGATTATGTGTCTCTCAACCCTTAGCTGTGTTCTGGATAACCTTTGGAGTGCGGGAGGATCCCTCATGGATATGCAGATGAACAAAGCTCATGTCTATGTGCATAAAGCAGGGGTTAATTAAATACATCTGCRTATTCAGGGAGCATTAAGCTGATTTCCAAGTTTTTTTGCCTTTCAGATCTTTGATTTGAAGCAGTTGGGAAGGACCTGGCTGCTCTCCGTGGGGAGCTCCTGTGGGAAKTTCAGCCCCGCGTTCCACTCCATCACCTCAGCTCTTCCTCTCTGCCGAAACCACGGGGCTTTTGGGGAAATTTAGGCCTCTTTGGGACTGAAGTTGATTAGGAACTCCCTAAAATTTCTTCCTGCTGTGGTTTTTGGGGTTTTCCCCTCGTGTCTGGTGTGTGACGATGGTTTATTGTACGGCCCTGAACTGCCGGAACGCCACGAGCGGGGCCAACAAGAACAGCTCCGTGAGTTTTTATGGATTTCCCTTACAAAACAAGCCCCTCCTGAAGCTGTGGATGCAAAACATGGGCCGGGACATGGAAACCCCCTCCAAATACCAGCGCCTGTGCTCCGCTCATTTCGAGGAGAGCTCCTTCGAGAGGGATCCTTTGAAAATCCGCAAGAACAGGCGCCTGCTGAAGGAAGCTGTTCCCAGCAAATTCATTCTGGGGGAAGATGGGAAGTGGCTGGTGGGGACACCCCAGGGTTTTTGTGGCGTGATGAGAAATAAAACCCGAAAACGGATCCGGAATCCTGAGCACTGGACGGTAATTGAGGGGTTGGATTGTGGGAATAAATTAAATTAAAGGGAGATTTGCCTGTAAAGCCTAGGAAGCCGCTTGGAAAAATATCCCTTGGAGGGCTTAATTAATAATAATATTATTATTCCCTAATAACAAGCTTTCATTTTTAGGGAGGAGCTTTTCCAGCCAGTCTGACAGATCATGGCACTGCCTCAGGGCTTATTTAAAACACTGAATTATTTTATTTTTCAGTGAAGGAAGAGCCACATTCCCTGAGGGAGCTGGGTATGGATGCTGACCATGGATATCTCTTTTTTTATGACTAATTTTTGACCCAGTTGTTAAAGAAAATCATTGTCCTGGTTGAGTCACATAATTTTAAAGCCATTTCACTCATTCTGGATTAACAGTAGAAGGTTCTTATATAAAACCCTGTATTAATATGCTGGTTACACATAACACAAACATTGCTGGGAGCAGTTGGGAGGTGCCCACATGTTTAAACTGTTGGGAAAAAAGGGTTTTCAGGGATTCACAACTCCCCAGGAGCACTGACTGTGGAACATTTTGATTTTTAGGTCCCTGGGACATTTCCTCAGTGGCCACGTTTGGAGGATTGGCAGAATGAGTTTTATAAGCAATTGCTGAAGGAGAAATATGGATCTTTCCTCACACTGGGAAAAGGTCAGTTTTCCCTCTCCAAAGGGAAATGTGCTGGGTCTGGCCTGGTTCTTGTYGCTCCTCAAATCCCTGGATTTTTAGAGAATTAATCTTTAAGTACTTGAGAATCTTTGTGAGGGACAATAAGCTCTGCAATATTCCTTTAAAAGGTTGAAGGACAGTTTAGGATCTCTGGGAATGCTGGTGCCAACATAAACAAGGAACAAAGGAGTGGAAAAGGTTTGGATACAGGAGCTGCAGTGACAAATGGGATCATGAATCCTGTAGCCTCATCAATTGTAGTGGAGTTGTGTTTTACTCATCCCCAAATCCTGTTTGGGTTTGAGATTCACTGGAGAGAATTGAACTATTTTGATGCAGAAATAGTTGAATAGCATGAATGATGCCCAGAATGAAGAAGTCTTGTTGATTAGCTTTAAATGCCCAACTCTGTTTGCTTGAAGTCATTGATATTTTAAATCTGAAGGTGTGAGCCCTCCCTGGCTCCTTAGCATCCAGGCAATTCCTTGGATTCCCAGAAGAACCTGCTGAAATTGGGATCATTGCACAGAGAGGAATTATCTGGGAAAAAGACAGGATTGAACCATAAAATCCAGCACCAGGCAGCTGAATTTGGGTTTAAGGCTCAAATCCGAGACCTTCCTCTTTTCGACATTTAATTTTTGAACTTCTGGGTGTAACTTCTGGAATACTTTTTGGAAGTTGGAGCACAAATCTTGTTCACCTGCATCCCAGCCACCCTTTTAGACACTGGAGCAGCTGTGTTTGCTGTTCCATCCTCGTTGGATCTTTCCCTGGAATAACACAGATGCTCTTTAGACAGTGGGTGATGCAGGGATTTGCTGGAAAACAATCGGGGAAATAGAAATAACCATCATTCCCATGTTCTTTTTGTTCCTTGTTCAGGCAATCCTGTTCCCAAAAGCAATATCCCAGCAGGAGGAGTGGCGCGGGTCAAGGATGAGCAGGATTTGGAGGGAGGGAAAATTCCTGCCAGCCTTAGCACAGGTATGTGGTGGTGTGGGAATTCACTGGCAGCACCTTGAACTTGGTAGGATTGGAGGGAGGAGGGATTCCAGCTCATCCCTGCTTTTTTTAGTGCCCAAAACTTGGGAGTTTTGTCCGGACGCAGCCGTGGTGAATCTGGAATTGTTGTTCTTTGGAGATTTATATTACATCAGATAAAGGGAATGTTTGGAATCTTCTTGTTCCAGGCCATGGTGGTGCCATGATCATATCCCAGCTGCAGAGTGCGGGAGGCACGCAACTGCACGGATCATCCTCAGGAGCATCCCAAGTCCCACACTGCCACAGCTCGGACAAGGGGGAAACATCGGGAAGTCTCCACAATCCAGCAAGAGATCGGGCAAATCCARTGGGAATCCAAAGAGGTAGCGGCTTCCTTGCAGAGGGAGATCTGGATGAATTCAAGCAGTTCCTGCTTTACCACCAGAGCCATCCCAAGGAGGCCAAGGCGCCGTGGTTCATCTGCACGGACTGCGGGAAGAGCTTTGCCCGCCACGCGTACCTGGTCCGGCACCAGCGAGCCCACGGCAGCCCGCAGCCCCACACCTGCTCCCACTGTGGGAAGAGGTTCCTGGAGAAATCCCTCCTCGTCACTCACCTCAAAACACATACTCAAATCATCTACGTGCCAGATTAGGATATGTTTTTCCAGTCGGTTGTCAAAAATCCTTCTCTGCCCGGGTGGTTTGTAGTCCTGTGTGGATTATAGGGAAGTTTTGGGRTGAGGCAGTTTTCCTGAATTGGATCGAGTTAGAGCTTGAAAGGCATCTGGTTGGTGCTGGCCTAATAGTCATTGATTAGAACCTGATTTTAATTAGTGGCTGGATAATTTCTCTCATGCTCCATCCAACTCCATCCAGGAGCTGGATAGAGCAGCGTTGGCCRTACCAAAAGTGCCATTAAAAAAACCTGGTGCACCGAGAGCATCTGGAGTAACACAGACAAACACTAGAGGTTTTCAGGGATAAAATCCTGATAATTGGGAATGGGGTTGTCCCCCAGTAAGTTGACGTTTGAAGCAACCAGTTCCGGGTGTTATTTCCCAGTTTTTGCTGCTCTCCCACAACTGTACCTGCTGAACTAACTCTGTTTTTGGGTTCTATTTTTATATTAACCCCATGTATTTCCTGTGGGGCAAGATGCTGCTTTGGTTTCTGAGATTCTGGGGGAAAAAAAACGTGTTTATATTTTAATGTGTGTGCAACGTGTCCTTGATGTTCCTCTGTGAAGTGGAAACAGGGCAGGGAGAAGGTGAGAGGAGAGGAAGAGGAACCTGTGGAAGCAGCACGTGGAGATTTTGTGTTTCCCCCACAGGCTGCTCATTTTCAGCATTTTTGATTATTCCAGTTGAGTGCCAAGAGGGAAAATGTGTTGCCTCCAGTTGGAGGGATTCCTCACTCACGGATCCCAGTTGGAGTGAAGTCTCTGGGCTCAGCAGCCCCTGAGGAGCAGCAGAGCAACAACCAGCTGGTGCTGTGCTGGAGTTCCATGAGTTCTGAACAGGATTGGGAAAATGCGCTTGGTCCCAAAGCATCCTGCCCATCCCAAGTACAGGAAGTAATGTCCCAAAAACCTTTTGGCACTGACTTCTCATTGTTTCTTTCTCATAAGGGAGGTCCTGGAGGCAGCTTTGCTTTTATTCTTCTTAAAATCCCAGACTGGTTTGGATTGGAAGGGATGTTAAGGATCATCCTGTTCCATACCCCTGCCATGGGCAGAGACACCTTCCACTAGCCCAGGTTGCTCCAAGCCCCATCCAACCTGGCCTGGGACACTTCCAGGGATCCAGGGGCAGCCACAGCTGCGCTGGGCAACCTGTGCCAGGGCCTCACCCCCCTCACAGCCAGGAGTTCCTTCCCAATATCCCATCTATCCCTGCCCTCTGGCAGTGGAAAGCCATTCCCCGTTATCCTGTCTCTCCATCCTTTGTCCAAAGTCCCCCTCCACTTTGGGATGCTCTGATGTGGGATATGGTTTCACAGCCTGGACATCCTGCACTGCTCCCGGCCCTCCGAGAGCCCCAGCAGGAGGGAATGTGTCCTCCTGAACTGGGATGCAACTCTGTCCTTGCAGAGGGGATGGTTCCTCTGTCTCCTGACCACTGGATCCCGTGGGATGCTCCAGGCCCCAGCCCCACTCACTCTTTAGGGGCAGAGCTGCTGTGTGAAACCCTGCTTTTAACTCCCCACTGGCACAAAGAGTGGGATCTTCAGCAGGTGCTGTCCTGTGGGATCAAAGCTGCTCCCAAGAGGAACTGACATTCCTGGGGAAATATTACCTGCATGGTAAGAGATGTTTGGAAAATCTCGGGGATAAGCCAAGCAAACCCTTGTCTGAGCTGGTACCAGGTGAATCCATGGCTGAGGAGAAGAAACCTCGGCGGCTGAGGGAGCTGGGGGGGCTCAGCCYGGAGAAAAGGAGGCTCAGGGGGACCTGGGTCTCCACAACTCCCTGACACGAGGCAACAGCCAGGGGGGATCGGGCTTTGCTCCCAGGGAACAAGGGACAGGAGAATTGGAAATGGACTCAGATTAGATAATTAGGGAAAATGTCTTCATGAAAAAGGTTGTCCAGTCCTGGCACAGCTGCCCAGGGCAGTGGTAG
Source organism: Amblyornis subalaris (assembly GCA_018881555.1). Lineage (NCBI taxonomy): Eukaryota > Metazoa > Chordata > Aves > Passeriformes > Ptilonorhynchidae > Amblyornis > Amblyornis subalaris. The sequence goes on from JACAXG010000193.1 coordinate 315,616, forward strand.
GTTCCCCATTCCCGGAGGCATTTAACAGCCATGTGGATGTGGCACTTGGGGACCTGATTCCATACCCTGGGCTCTGAGGGCCTCCAGAGCTGAATCACCTGGAGCAGCTGGGAGAGACTGGAATGTTCCAGGTTAAGGACTCAAACAAAAGCCAGAGGTTCTTTGCTGAGCCCAGGCTTGCTCCCTCCAACCGATGGGGAGGAGGAGAGATTTTGGATGGCAAAATAATGAGCTGATGAGAAGCAGATCTGAGATAGGGTAATATTTTTTATCATGCCAGTGTCATTCCTTATGTGACTGGCTCAAGTGGAAAACTCCCATCCCCAGAGAGTTGTCAGGATATTCTCACTKAGGCCTGAAGGTTTCCATCCCTTCTGGTAAGGCATAGCTGGTTCAGCTACCACTGAAGTCTCTGCTGGATCCACAGGTGGTGAAATCTTTCCTCTACCCGATCTACTCAGCCCCGGGGTCATGGGACAGGGCACAGGGGGCTTGGAGGGCTTGGGGTGTCCCAGCTGGGGGACACAGCGCTGGAGGGGACAGGAGTGGTGACATCCTGGAGGGAAATGGCTGCTCAGGCTCCTGTGACGCTGCTGAGCCCCTTCTTGTCCCGCTGCCCTCCTTTCCCCGGGGCTGGGGCCATCCTGGTCGGTGTCCAGCCCAGGGGAGCGCCCACCGTGGCCCATCCATATGGATCCTGGAGCACCGAGGTGCCGGAGGACCTTTTCCCGGGATAATCCCAGGAAGGTAGGACCATAACACTTTTCCCTGGCCTGGCACCAGGCCCAGCCCCTGGCACTGTTAGAATGAAGGGTTCCAGGGTTGGGATCAGCACATGGGGTGGTCCCAAACCCAGAACGTCCCCCTACAAGAGAATTCTGGCTGGGACGTGGTGCCCGGCTGAGTGGGGTGTCCGGGGGCTTTGGGCCCTGGGCACCCACAGGGCTCGGTGCTGGTGCTGATCCTGGAGCTGGGGCGTGGTGGTGATACCGATGGTGATTCTGGTGCCGGTGTTGATGCCAGTGTCAGTGTCAGTTCTGGTGCTGGTGCTGCTGTCAGTGCCTGTGCTGACACCAGTGCCTGTGCCCGTGCCAGTGCCGATGCCCGTGCTGGTGCTGGTGCCGGTGCCAGTGCCACCTCTGCTCGTGTCGACACCGGTGCCGATGTCACCGCTAAGACTGGTGCCGGTGCCAGAGCCAATGCCAATTCCTGTAACAGTGCTGGTGCTGCTGCCGGTGCCGGTGTTGGGCAGCCGGTACTGCTGGTGCCGGTGGCAGAGGTGGCGGTGGCAGCGGCGGTGCTGATGCACCGGTGCCACCGAGGGTGCCGACGCCGGTACCGGTGGCCGTGGGGGAGCCATTGCCGGTGCCAGCAGACCGTGGCGGTGGCAATGCCAGCGGCGGTGGCAGAGCCGCTGCCGGTGCTGGTGTGGGTGGCGGTGGTTGTGGCGGTGGCGGTGGCAGAGCCGCTCCCGGCGGCGGCAGGCGGTGGCGGTACCGGAGCCGCTCCGGTGGCGGAGCCGCTGCCGGTGCCGGTAGGCGGCAGTGCTCCGCGCTCCCGCCGCTCCCCGCCCGCTGCCGCCCAGCCCGGAGGAGGCGGATGCGATTCCCCGGCTGCCCGTGGCTGCTCGGCGGGGCGGCGGGGCCCGGCCCGTGCGCAGGCACCGACAGCGGCCCCGGCCCCGCTCCCGGCCCCGGCCCCGGCCCGGCCCCGCTCCGCGCTCGCCGCCGCCGCCGCCCGGCCCCAGCCCCAGCCCCAGCCCCGCTCCCGGCCGCGGCCGCCGGGGCCCGGCCCAGCTCCGCGGGGCCATGGCCGAGTGGGCGCCCGCCCAGGTAAGCGCGGCCCGGGGCGGCGGGCACCGGCACCCGCACCGGCCGCAGGCGGAACCGCCCCGCTCCCGCCGCCCGGCCCGGCCCGGCCCGGCCCGGCCCTCGCGCCCCGGCCGGGACCCCCCGGCACCCCCAACCCGCGGGGCCCCCGCGACCCCCCGGGACCCGACCCGCGGCGGCCCCGGTGCCCCCGGGATGTCCGTGAGTCCCCGGGATGCGCCGGACACCGCTGACCCGGGATGTCCACGTGCCCCCGGGATGCCCCAGAGTGTCCCGGGATGCTCCGTGCAGGCTCCAGCCCCGGGATGTCCCCAGGGACCCGACCCGCGATGGCCCCGGTGCTCCCGGGATGCCCCGGGTACCGCTGACCCGTGATGCCCGTGTGTTCCCAGCGTGTCCCCAGGCACCTCTGCCCCGAGATGTCCCCATGCCCCCGGGATGCCCGAGGCACTTCTGTCCTGGCATGTCCCTGTGTGTCCCTCCCCAAGGTGTCCCTGGACACCCCTGGTCCACACTTGCCCAGGCTGTTCCCTGTCCACCCAGCCCTATCCTCCTCCCGGAGGGGTTCCGACCTGGGTAGGCCTAGGAATGGCTCCCAAGGAACGGGGCACTGGGATGACAGGTTGAGGGGGTCACCATGGTGACCTGCCTGGTGCTGGTGGGCACTGACCCCACAGCCACCGTGGCTGTCCTGGACTGCCTCTCACCATCCCCTCAGGCCGGTGGGCAGTGCACTCAGGGGTTCCCGGCGCGGTTCTGGGGGTGCTGGTGGCCGAAAGCCCTGGAATCAGGGGACGGAGGCTCTGGGGGGTGACCGTGGGCCTCCTCCCACTGGTGCCCTCCCCACGGCCCAGGTGCAGGAGTGGAACATGGAGGCCCCTCACCTGATGCCGCTGCAGCCGCCGCTGCTGCCGGAGCGGGCGCACGTGCGGGAGGCGCAGCTCCACTCCGCCGAGGCCTCGCTCTGGACCGTGGTGGCCACGGTGCAGGCCATGGAGAGGAAGATCGACCTCCTGGCCACCCGCCTGCTCAGCCTGGAGGGCCGCTCTGGCACGGCCGAGAAGAAGCTCCTGGACTGCGAGAAGACGGCCATGGAATTCGGGAACCAGCTGGAGAGCAAGTGGGCCGTGCTGGGCACCCTCATCCAGGAGTACGGGCTGCTCCAGCGGCGCCTGGAGAACGTGGAGAACCTCCTGAAGAACAGGAATTTCTGGGTGCTGCGGCTGCCCCCCGGCCCCCGGGGCGAGGTGCCCAAGGTAGAGTGTCCCGAGGGGTTGCGGGACAGTGGGGGGACCCTTGGTTTCCCTGGGGAGTGGTCGCCACTGAGCCAGGGGAGTTGTCCCACAGGTGCCAGTGACGTTTGTTGACATCGCTGTCTACTTCTCGGCGGAGGAGTGGAAGAACCTGGAGGAATGGCAGAAGGAGCTGTACAACAACCTGGTGAAGGAGAACTACGAGGCTTTGCTGTCTCTGGGTAAATGTCCCTTTTCCCCCTTTCCTGGCAGGATGCAGTGATGGCCGTGTTTCCCCGGTGGGTGCCCTGGTCCCCCACCAGTGGTCAGTGGCGGCACTCGCTGTGTCCTGGGACCACCCATTCCGGAGGGAACACTCCATGGCTCATGCTGTGTGTGTGGGGACGGGGTGACAAGCCATGCCGTGCCATGCCAGTGCTGCCCGGGGGGCTGGAGAGGGTCCTTGTCCCCCAAACCCAAGAAATTGAGTGTCTGCACTGCACAGATCTCCAGCATGGAGGTCCCATGGGATTTAGGCATGTTCTCTACCAGGCGGAAGCTGCCCAGGTTGTCCCCACTGTGTCCCCCTATGCCTGGGTGACAGGAAGGGTGTGACAGGCATGGCCCCAGTGACATCATTCTGTGTCCCCCACAGATGGGGCCCTCTCCAGAAGCGAGGCCCAGCCCCGCAGCGAGCGCGGGGAGGGACCCTGTGTCCCCGAGCAGCGGGAGCTGGAGCAGAGGGAGCTGCCGCCGGACGCCTGCGCGGGTGAGGCACCACGGGAGGACCCGTCCCCACTGTCCCCAGCCTCATGTTCCCCCACCCTGCTCACCCCAGGGACGTCCCTCCTCCTTCCCCAACAGTCCCGAACCCCTGGGCCCAGTTTTCCAGCTGTGACTGGGAACTACCATGAGTGACCCCAGAAAATCCCCTGTGACTGTTGTGCTGGAGGTCCTGGATGTCCATCTCTGGGAGATCCAAGGGTCCCCCATTGCCACCACATTGTCAGAGCCCACGGGCTGTGTCACGGTCACCCGGCCCCATTGACCATGCTGTTGTCACCTGTCCCCGGTGGGCTGTGCCACAATCATCTGTTCCTGATGGCTGTCCCACAGTTACCCTTTCCCAAGGACTGTCCCACAGTCACCCATCCCCACAGCTTCCCGGGGGTACGGGATGTCCATAACTGCCGTGGGATGGGGATGTCCCACGTGGCCGGAGCCTGGGGGTCCCACACCCCGAGGCATGGTGGCCGTGGGTCACACCGTGTGGTCCCATCCTGGTCCTGGCCAAGTCTCTCGTTGTGAACAGAGTCGCTGATCTCCACCTCCGACATCCTGTCCCGGATCAAGCAGGAGGTGGCCTTCGTGGGGGAGCAGCAGTTCCCAGAGGAGCGGGGAATGCCGCCGGATCCCTGTGCAGGTGAGCCCGGGGCTGAGTCCTGCACCCACCGGAGCCATTCTCTCCCCATCCAAACGGAGCAGGATGCGGCCCCTCGTGGCTGAGTCCCTGTCCCCATCCCTGTCCCTCCCCACAGGCGCGGACGCCCTGATCACTGCGCACGACTTCTTGTCGTGGATCAAGCAGGAGGAAGAGCCCTGTGTCCGGGAGCCCTGGGAGCTGCCGGAGAGGGAGATGCTGCCCCCGGGTCCCGGTCCTGGTGAGCAATCCCCACTATGGGGCTGGGGTAGGGCTGGGCTGTGACCTGGGGACATCGCCGGTGTCTCCGGTAGGCACTGACCGGTCTTTCCGTCCCCTGCAGCCAGCGAGGGGCTGCTGGTGAAGACGGAGGAGCGGTGCCCCCACGCCGAGCCCCCCGAGGAGGTGGGTCTGCCGGGCAGCTCGGGGGAGCTGCTCTTCCCCGGCACGGGCTTCGGGACCCCCGAGGGACAGGCGGCGGTGCCGGCGGCGGTGGCGCTGCCGGCGCAGCACAGACTGGGCAAAGCTCCGGGCCCCGAGGCGGGCCCGGGGGCCGATGGCGGGGGCGTCCCCGCGGCGCCGCCGGGCCCCTCCGAGGAGCGGCCGCACGGCTGTGCCGAGTGCGGGAAGAGCTTCAGCGGGAAGAAGAGCCTGCGGATCCACCAGCGCAGCCACGCGGCCGAGCGGCCCTACCCGTGCGCAGAGTGCGGCAAGAGCTTCAATTGCCACTCGGGGCTGGTGCGGCACCAGATGATCCACCGCGGCGAGCGGCCCTACAAGTGCTCCGAGTGCGGGAAGTGCTACAGCCGCAAGGAACACCTGCAGAACCACCAGCGGCTGCACACCGGGGAGCGCCCCTTCGCCTGCGCCCAGTGCGGCAAGAGCTTCATCCGCAAGCAGAACCTGCTCAAGCACCAGCGCATCCACACCGGGGAGCGCCCGTACCAGTGCCCCGCCTGCGGCCGCAGCTTCCGCTACAAGGAGTCCCTCAAGGACCACCAGCGGGTGCACGGGGCCGAGGCGGGGCCGCCGCCGCTGCCGCCTCCCGGGATCATGCCCCCCGGGGACTAGGGGCTCCCCCCGCCGCGGACTGACACCCCCCGGGACGGGGACAGCCACCGGCCACGCAGCTTCCGACCAAACCGAGGTGCCCGGCCGGGGCGGGGGGCACGCGGGGAGCCCGGGGTGGGGGGGGACGAGCCCCCGGGACCCCCGCCACGGACGGACGCTTCGCCCCCAGCGCTCCCCCCACGGACAATGTCGCCGCACGGGCCGGGGGTCAGCCCCCCGCCGCGTCCCCCGCGCCACCCCCCGCCTGCCGCTCTGTCCCCCCGCCCCCGCTGCTTATTTTTACTGCCCCCCCCGCGCCGTCCCGCTGTACAGTGCTTGGGGTGTAGTTTTGTATGGACGAAGCGATACGGAATAAAGTCGTGCTGGGCTGCACAGCCTTCACACCCCCACCCCCCCGGGGTCTGGGGGCACGCTCCTGCCCCATCCTGTGCCACAGGAAGGCAGCGGCAGCAGGGTGGGGAAGGGGGAAGGTCATGGCAGGGCACGGGGTATGGGTAAGGCAGCGCCGTGGATTTGGGGTGGGGGGGCTCAGGGGCTCCCCGTGTCACCAGCTGTGGTGACTTCGTGCTGRTGGGGCTGTGTGGAGACCCCCACTCCTGCTCCCCATCACTGACCCATCCCTAGGTCCCTCCTACCTTGAATTTGGGAATATGACTTATTTCACCCAATTTTTTCTCCACAGCCATGGGAAGTCGTGGCCCTTTCCCAGGCACTCCCAGGTCCCCAAGCTGGGTGTCATGGTCCCCTGGGAGCCCCCGACCAGAGCTGAGTGACCCCACAAGTGCCACGGCTCCTGCTGCCCCCCGTCCCCTCCCCGGGGGCTGCACCCACCTGCTCCATCACACCTGGGTGGGGAAGGAGCTGCCAGGGAGCAGGATGTGGCAGTCAAGGGGTCCCTGTGTGCTGGGGGGGCTGGAAGGGGGACACAGCACAGCGGGGACACAGCACTGGGGTTCACAGTGCTGTCACCCTGATGTGGGCTGGAGATGGAGGGGGGAGGCAGGGGGCGAGGAGCTGGAGTGCCCTGGGGATGCTGCACACACCGGGGGGACATCGGACACTCCCTGGGGGCTCTGCACACACCCTGGGGACACTGCCCATGCCCTGGGGACACTGCACATGCACTGGCACCTTGCACATTGCCTGGGGAGCCCACATGGTGCTGAGAACCTTGGACACTTCCTGGGAATCCTGAACATGCCCTGGGAATCCTACACAATGCTTGGGGACCCTCCACGCTCCATGGAAACACTGCTGGGGAACTTGGACACTCCATGGGGAACCTGCACACTGCCCAAGGGTCCTTGAATGATGCCAAGGACCTTCCACATTCCCTGGCGACTCTGGACAGTGCTGGGAACCCTGGACACCCCCTGGGGACACCACACACTCCTGGGAACTTGGCAGGCTGCCTGGAACCTGCACATTCCTGGGGACCCTGCACACTGCTGGGGACCCCAAACACTGCCTGGAGACCCCAAATGCTCCTGGGCAGGGTACGCTGCCCTCTCCAGATCCACAGAGCTGCCAGTTCCAAGCCTGGACAGCACAGCTGCTGTTCCCCAGCCCTGATCCCGGGGTGCCGGGCTCCCCCAAAGGAATGTGGTGAAGCTCGTTGGTCCCACGGCCTTGCCCCCGTTCAGGGCTGCAGAGCCATGGGACAAACGACCCCCGGCCCAGCTCCCACCCCCGCACAGAGATGACACACAAAAACATCTTTTCTGGGTTTTTCTGGAGGCGTTTTTTTTTTTTTTAACAGAAGTTTTATGGTTATATGCAAATTAGGTCATTAAATGATTTGCATAAAATGTTCGCACGTCAGCGACTAAGTGTTCCTAACTCCCACCCCCCGACAGGTAGTAAATCCTACTGGACTAGCGCCGTCAGGCCGCGCCGGCGCTCGTGTCCCCCGCGGGCGCGGCGGCGTCGCCTCGGGGCGCTCCCACGCCTCCGTGGGGACAGCGGGGACGGGCGGGCGCGTGCCCGGAGCGCCCCGAGCACGCGGCGGGCGAGGGCGGCGCCGGCCGCGCGCGTCCCCCGTACCTTCCCGCGGGGACGGATCCGGGCGCCACCCGCGTCACCGCGCGCCGTCCCCCCGGCGCGGCCCCGGGGCGGCCGCGGGCACTCCGTGTCCTTGGCGGGGCGGCTCCCGCCCGTCCCTAGCTGTTGGTGAGGAAGAGGCGTCTGTGTCGGGAAGCGGAGCCGCGCGGCCGCCCGCGGCGCCGGCCCCGGCCGCGGTTGCCGAAGGGGCTCCGGCTGGGCACGGCGGTGTCCGCCCAGGCGGCGCTCCCAGCCGGCGGCTCGGGGAAGCTGGGCTCGGCTTTGGGCTGCTCGAGGAGCGGGCTGGGGTCGCGGCGGGGCTCGGGGGGCGGCGGGGCCGGGCTCTGGCGGGCGCCGGCGCGCTCCTGGCGCAGGTAGCGCAGCTCGTCGCGGATGTCCGTGAGGACGCCGAGCAGGCGGAACTGCAGCTCCCGGTCGCGCGCCCGCTCCTCGCGCTGCGTGGCCCGTTCCTCCTGCCACATGGCCAGCTCCTGGTGGTACAGCTGGTCCCACTGCTCCTCCAGGTCGAGCAGGTGATGGATGCTAGTCCTCCAGCTCTCCCGGCGGTCCTCGCGCAGGCGGGAGCAGCCCAGCCCGCGGCCGGGGCCGGCGGCCGGGGCGTCTCCCGGCGGGGAGGCGGAGGAGGGCAGCGATTCCTCGGTCAGGGCGCCGTGGAGCGGGGAGCGGGCCGGGGGCTCCTCCTCCGCCGGGGCCTTCTCCCAGGCGGGCCCCATCAGTACCCTGGGCAAGGCGCCCATCTCCGGGCCCGGGCCCCCCGCCTGCTCCTCGGGATGCGCCGAGTCGAGCCCGCGGCCCAGGGCGGGCAGGTCGGACACGCCCTCRTGCCCCCAGTCCGAGTGAGCGTCCGCGGGGTTGAGGGAGTCCTCGGGCAGGGAGGTGACGGAGCCCTGGGAGCTGCAGCGGCGGATCAGCATGGCCTGGCGGGACAGTTTCATGTCCTCCTCCGCTGACATGGGGGCCTCGGGCCCCGGCTGCATCCCCACGGCCCCACCGTGGCCCCGCTCCACCTCCCGGCCTTCCCGTTCCTCCTCCTCCGACATGGAGGCGTAGGAGACCAGGGACTCGTTTCGCAGGGATGGGGAGATGGCCGACACGTCTGGAGTGCGCAGCTCCGGTCCCGACTCGGCTGGAAGAGAAGAGAAACCCTCTGGTGAGTCCCAGCACTGCCCCAGCAGCTGAGGCTCCCTGGCACATGGATCCCACTAGATCTCCATCCTGACCCAGAGGATCTCCACCCAAAGCCCATTCCCAGTGGATTTCCATCCAGACCCCACTTCCAGCCGGTCTCCATCCACCCCTCTCCTAGCTGGCTTCCATCCGGATCCAGAGGATCTCCATCCAGACCCAGCTGATCCCCATCCCACCCTGCTCCCAGCAGCCCCCAGCCCCGCCCCGTGCCCGTTGCCGCCGTACCGGAGCCGCCCTGCCCCTCTCCTCGACCGTACTCGCCGGCGCCGGCGGGGTCGGGGCTCTGTCCCGGCAGGCGCGGCGCGGCCGAGCCCTCCACGTCGGGCAGGGCCGAGGGCTGCCCGTTGGTGTCGATGTAGATGCTGGGGTGGCTCACGCCAGGCTGCAGGTGCATGAAGGGCTGCTTGGAGGCACCGGGGAAGAACAGATCTGTGGGACACGGGATGTGGCCTCAGCAATGGGGACACGGTGGCCCCGAGGCACAGACGCTCCTGCAAGGCCATGACATTGCATGGCATTGCACCCTCACCTGCTCCAGCACCATCCTGAACCCCGAGGAGGCTGACAGCCCCTAATGCCAGAGAATCCTAGATCATGGGATCAGGGAATATCCTCAGCTGGGAGGCACCCACAAGGATCATCCAGTCCCACTCCTGGCCCTGCAAAGCCCAACAATCCCACCCTGTGCCTGAGAGCATTGTCCAAGCACTCTTGGAGCTCTGGCAGCCTTGGGGCCATGCCTGTTCCCTGGGGAGCCTGTTCAGTGCCCCAGCACCCTCCAGGGGAAGAACCTTTTCCTGATATCCAACCTAAACCTCCCCTGGCACAGCTTCATGCCATTTGACAGGATTTCTTCCTTCAGCCTAGAGCCCTCCCGCTTGGCACATGACTGGCACCTGGATCAGAGACACCCGAGTTTGGACTGCATGCACCGACCCCCACAACGTCCTCATGGAACCAGAGGGGCCACACTGGGATCAAAGTGCATCAAATTAAAGAAAAGAAAAAAGAAGAACAAAAAAGACCCACTCCCACCAAGGTGCAGATGTTCCTGCCAATCCTGTTGATCTGGCACAGGCTGCCCGGAGAAGCTGTGGCTGCCCCATCCCTGGAAGTGTCCAAGGCCAGGTTGGACAGGGCTTGGAGAAACTGGGATAGTGGAAGGTGTCTCTGCCCACAGCAGGGGGGTGGAATGAGATGAGCTTTAATGTCCCTTCCAACCCAAACCCTTCCACCATTTCTATGATTTTCTGATCCCAGGTTATTTCCAGAGTGGACTGTTAATCTCAGCACACACAGTTCCCAACCCTGGTGGTTTGGTACCTAGGTACAACAGGACCACAGCTCTGCTGGATGTTGTAATCCCAACACAAACCCCAGAGTCTCTTTCCACAATCCACAACAGCCAGCTTGAAACGCTCAGCAGACACCGATGCTCAGGGAGACGTGGCCGGACATCCCTCGGGGAGCACAGCTGGAACGCCAACACTCCAACCATCCTCTCCCCGGAGAACCGCCACCACTGACCTGGGTCCAGGATGATCTCRGGCTCTGAGTCGTGGCTGGCCTGCAGGAAGGTGGAAGCCACCATCTTCTCCAGGGGYGTGAGGCGCGGCTTGTGGAGCGGCCCCCCGGCGCGGTTCATGGGCAGGTGCTTCTTGGAGGTGATCTTCTTCTTGACGTCCAGCCGCAGGTCGCGCCACTTGTGCTTGAGGTCGTCGATGGAGCGCTCGGTGTAGCCCAGGAAGTTGACGCGGCTTTGGATTTGGGTCCAGAGCTGCTTCCGCCGCACGGGGTGAGCCCGCAGGGCCTCGGACCCGTACAGGGCGCTGAAATGCCGGACCACATTCCAGACCAGCGTCTCGGTCTCGTCATTGGAGAAGTTGGCCTTCCTCTTCCGGCCAGACGCTGGCATCGCCTGCGAGGCTGCGGCAGAGGTGGAAGGGGCACAATTGAACCTCGGTCCCCACTCCTCTCTGTCAGCTCCTGGGGGGAACATGGGGCTGCGGGAGCCCGAGGGAGCCGCGGAGGAGGGAGCCGAAGCAAGAGCCCCGGAGGCATCCATGGCAGGGGAGGCTTGGGCCGGGGAGGATCTAAAGAGCCGCTTCGGCACAGCACGCGGCACGGGCGCACCGCATCGCCTCGCCCGGCTCGAGAGCACCTGGGAGGGGAGAAAAGGAAAGGGCAGCGGTGGGTGGTGGCAGCGCGGGGGGACGGCGAGGGCCCCCCGGCTCTCTGCAGCCGGAGGCACCCGGGAGCCCCCAGCCAGCTGCCACGGGGGCCGCCGAAGGGACGTGGCCGTGCTGCGCGTCRGGACCGCGCTGAGGGGTCGTGGCCAGCGCCTCGGGCGCACCACGTGCTGTGGGGCCGCGGCAGCGCCTCAGAGGGTGCCAAGGACCACCTTTGGGGCCAGGCTGAGGGTGATGCGGGCACCTCATGGCCACGGTGAGGGTCTCATGGCAATGCCGGCCATGAAGCGGAAAGTCTTGGACATGACGAGCACTTCAGGTTCCCAGCCACGGCCTCGGGGCCACAGCACTGAACAAGACCTTAAGGTCTAGGGGCCACACAAAAGACTCAGCCATGGTGACCACCTCAAGGCCATGGTGAAGACCTTGGCCAAGATGCAGGCTTTGGCAAGGGTCTTGGCCACAATGAGAACCTCAAGAGCCCAGCAAGCACCTCAAGTTCCCAGTGAGGACCTTGGGGTCATGGTGAAGCCCACGGCCACAGTGAGAGCCTCAGGGCCATGGCAAAGGCATCATGAAGGGCCTTGGCTACAGTGAACAGCTCAAGCTCCCAGTGAGGACCCTGGCACCCGGGCAATGATCAAGCCCATGGCAAGTGTTGCAAAGCCATAAGGAAGATCTTGGTGAAGGCCTTGGCCATGAGGAACACCTCTAGCTCCCCATGAGGACCCTGTGGCCATGGCAAAGACCTTGGCCATGATGAACACCCCAAGCTCCCAGTCAGGACCTTGTGCACAGAGTAAAGACCTCGGCCCTGGGGCACACCTGAAGCTCCCAGTGAACACCCTGGGGCCATGGCAAACACTTCAGCCATGGTGAACACCRTGGCCACGGTGCAGACCCCAAGCATCCTGTGAGAAACTTGGGATCACATCAAGAAGCTTGGCCGTGGCAAGTACTCCAAGGCCGTGATGAAGCCCTTGGCCATGGCGCACACCTGGGCAGGTGTGCACACCTCAAGCTCCCACGAGGACCACGGCACCACAGCGAACACCACGGCGCCCACCCCAACCTCCCCTGGCACCCTCGGCCCCCACCAAACCCCGGGAGCCCCGCACCGGCCTCGTGCAGACCCCGCACCGCCGGGGTGCCTCTGACGCCCCAACCATGCCCCGAACGCCCTCCCCGTCCCCCGAGCCCCCCAAGCCCCGGGCAGCGCCCACACCCGCGGCCTCGGGGCGCCCGGTACGGGGCGCGGGGGGCTGCGCGCTGCCCCCCCTTGGCTTTGTTCGCGCTTCTCTCGCCGGGGACAAAGCGGCCGGGCCGGAGCCTGCCCCGCCGACCCCCCCCCATTCGGGATCCCCCCGCGGGGGGGTGCGCGGGGCAGGCACCGGCCCCGACCCCGCGGCTCCCCCCGGCCCGCCGAACCCCCCGGCGCCGCGGCATCGCTTACCTGTGCCGGGACGGGCGTGCGGGGCGCGGGGGGCGCGGCGCGGGGCCCCGGGGCGGCGGGAGGGGGGCTCAGGTCCGGCGGCGGGTAATGGCTCCCGCCTCGGCGGAACTCGCCTTCATTTCCTCCGAGCGCCGGCGCGGGCCCTGCGCGACACGGCCGCCCGCGGGCCCCCCCTGCCGGCACCGCCGCGCTCCGACGGGGGCGGGCACGGCACCGGACATCCCCCGCGACGGGACAGCCCACCAGAGGGGACAGCCCAGCGCGAGGGGACGTCCCTGCAGCCCACCCGCGGAGGGATCCTGTGGGGGTCCCCCCGCGGCGCACACCGTACACCCCCATGACGATGTATGCCCACGGGGATTCCCCCCGTGCACCCAGTCCCTGCATCCCACCCCCGAGGGGGCTGCGGGGACCCCACTAGGGGTGTGATCCCGTGGGGATCCCCCCGTGCGTCCAGTCCCCGCATCCTCCCACTTTCCCACCCGTGACTGTGCATCTCCGTGGGGGTCCCCCACGCTACACCCCATAACTGCATCCCCTGTAACTGCATCCCCCGACTGGTGCTGTGTGCCCGCCTGTGACCGTGTCTCCGTGTGGGGATGCCCCTCCGGACCCCATCTCTGTATTCCCCCTGAGGCCGTGGGGACACCTCCGTCCCTGCTGCAGGCCACAGCCCAGCCTGGTGGCCTCCAGCTGCCCCCGTGGACATGCAGGGGGTCATCCCCACACCCTGTCCCATCTCAGGGACTCTGGTGTGGGGTGCACAGTGGGTGCCTGCCAGTGTGTGCACGGTGTACATGGGGGAGGCTGTATGGGGGACCCCCAGGGTGCCCGTGGGTGCCACCAAGGCTGGCACAGCCATGACAGGGTGGTCAGCCAGGTCCTCGCTGCCTGCAGGTGCTGCCATGACCCTGGCACCAGGTGGGAATGGCACAGCTCAGGGTGCTGTGGGGACCACGGTGTCCCCAGGCCAGGGCGAGGGAGGGGAAGGGGGGTTTGGGGTGGCCCTGCTGCTCCCAGCAGCCCCAGGGGGCTCTGCCCAGCTCACAGCGGACGCGACAGTAAAATAAAACCACCCGTGCTTCACTTTGCTGAATTCCAACTTTTTAATGCCTGTAACAATCCTCCGGGCACCACGTGGTGACAGCAGCTGGTGGCACCCGGTTCCCCCATGGGAAGGAGCCACTGTCCCCGGCATGGGGACACAGCAGCACCACCCACATCCCCCCACAGCAAACACAACTACCCCACTCAGGGCAAATCCCCATTGGCAGCAGCTCCACACTGGCTGCAGCAGCGAGCACTGGAGAGCACAAGTTTCTGGCAGCAGGTTCGTGTCCCCAGCACTGCCACCGCCCCATGGGTGACATCCAGAGCATGGCAGCCCTGCAGCACCCATGCACAGTGATCCCACGGAGCCACACAGACCCACAGCAAACCCCACGGCACAACTGCAGGGGACAGTGGCCAGGCTGGTCCGGTGGCAGCCCTGACGAGCACCGGCCCCTGTCACAGGCACAAGTGGGTCTGGGCACATGCTGGCCACCCGGTCAGTGCCTGGGAAGGGTGTCTCCACAGAAGGCTTGCCCCACGCCGGCCGACACCATGTGCACCGCATCCTCCAGCTCGTAGAAGGCCTGGAAGAGGTCCGGCGAGGTGGCCTGGCACTCCAGGTACCGCCGCAGCGTGGCCAGGCTCCTCCAGACCTCCCGCTCCGAGGGGCAGGGCGGCACGGCCGCCAGCTCTCCCGCGTCCTCGCCCTCCGCCATCCCCTCGTCCCCATCTGCCTCCGCCAGGTCCCCGTCGCGCTCCAGCTGCTCCCGGCTGAGCGGGCCGGGTGCCTGGGTGAGGGACACGGCCTCGGCGCCGGCATCGGGGGTGAAGCCGGCGGCGCGGAAGCAGCCGGCGATGAGCCCCGGGGACACGTCGCCCCAGGCTTGGGCCAGCATGTGCAGCACATCGAGGAGGCTGGGCTGCCCCACGCCGCGCTCCGCCGGCAGCCACCGCAGCAGCCGGCGCCGGTAGTGGCCCTTGAGGTCGCTGGCGATGCCGCGGTCCAGGGGCTGGGCCAGGGCGGTGGCCGGCGGGATGAAGACCATCCTGACGTTGGACAGCTGGAGGTAGGGGTGCGCCTCGTGCTTGGCCAGGAGGAGGAGGATGCTCTTGCCCTGCCGGCGCATCCCCTCGTTGAAGTCCCGCAGCCACTCGGCGAACAGCGGGGCGGTCAGGCCGGCCAGGCTGCCGGCRCGGTAACTCCACGGCATCTGCTCCAGGTTGACGCCGCGCAGGCAGCGCGGCCGGGGGCTGTCCCCCACCGCCCGCAACGGCACCTTCTCGGAGCCGCTGGCGTTGGTGCAGAGCAGCAGCGTCAGCCGGTCACCGGCGCCGGCGCCCTTGCCGGGGGCGCCGGCCGGGAGCAGCACCGCGGTCTCCCCGCAGGCGAAGATCTCGGCAGGGGCGTAGCTGCGGAGGAGGCTGGGCAGCACCGCGCCGGCCCAGTGCTCCGCCGTGGGCTGCTCCGCGTCCCCTTTCTCCGCCGGCGGCTTCTTGCCGGCGAGGCCGTGGCGAGCGCCCACGCGGGCCAGCCAGCCGCCGCTGGGCTCGGGGTCGGGCCGGCCCAGCGCCCCGGCCAGGTGCCTGGCTCGGAGCTGCAGCAGCGGGCGGCCCACGGGCAGGTCGGCGGCGCGGGCACCCTCCACCCAGCGCAGCAGCGCGGCCTCCAGCGCCGCGTCCTTGCCCTCTCGCTTGCGCTTGCGCTCGGGGTCGCCGTTGCGGTGCCACTCGCTCAGGATGCGCTCCTTGTTCTTGATGATGCGGCAGATCTGGGGCTGCGACACCCCGAAGCGCTTGGCCAGCTCGCTCTGCGACACCTTGGGGCCCTCCAGCATCTCCAGCACCCGCACCTTCTCCGTCAGCGACAGCTCCTTCCGCTCCTTCCGCGGCGCTGCCGGCGCCGCCTCCGCCGTGCTCGGGGAGCGGCCGGCGCAGGGGGCCGGGCGGTGGGGGCTGCCCGTGGCCCCCAGCCCCGCCGGCTCGGCGAGGCCTCTCCCGCAGCGGCCGCAAGCGTAGCCGAGCTCCGCGCCACGCCCCAGCCGGTGCCGCACCAGGTCCGGCTTCTGCCCGACGCCTCGGCCGCACTCGGCGCAATCCAGCGGCAGCTCCCCGGGCCGGCAGCGGCGGCTGTCGAAGGTGGGGGGGGCGGCGACGAACCCCCCGTTACCGGCACCGGGATGGGGCTCCGGCTCGAGGACGCCGCAGTAGCTGCAGCCCCGTTCCCGCAGCGGGACGAGGAAGTCGGCGGGGCCGGTGTGGCGGGACGGGGGCGAGCAGGGCGGTGGGGACACCCCGTCCTCGCTCTTCACCTCCTTCCCCTGCCAGTCCCCTGTGGAGACAGGAGCGTGTTGGGGAGCGGCCCCCTCACCGCGAATCCCGCGGGACCAAACCCCCGGCTCGGCAGGATCCGGCCCGTTGCCCGAGCCCTGTTCCTCGTCCCGCCCGGCCACGATCCCGCCCGTCGCCATGTTCCGCTCACCCTGGGAGGAGGCGGCGGGTGCCGCATGTGGCCGGGGGCTCTGGTGCTCCCCGTAACGCCCCGCGGCCGCCGCCACCGCCTCGTCCCCTCGCTCCACCTCGGCCAGGATGTCGGGTTTGGTGATGGCGTAACCTGTCACGGAGACAAGAGCAGGAACGGCCGGTGATGCCACCGGTGATGCCAACGGAGATGCCACCAGTGATGCCATCGATCGCAACAGGCCAGTGTCGGCTGCTCGTGGTGATGGGGACAAGTGGCCGGTGTGGTCCTGGGGTGATCCCAGAGCCACCCCGTGACCTCCCGCTCCCGGCACCAGCCCGGTGAGCGCCAGCCTCGCTCAAGGCCGGGCCACGACCGGCAGCGCCAGGACCGGAACCGGGATGGCCCCGGTGCCTCACCCAGGTCGACGGGATGCTGGCGGTCCTCCTTCATGGCACCGGCAGCGTCCCGATCCTCGGGAAACGCGGCGGCAGCTGCTCCCGGTGCTGCTCCCGCCGAGGCCTCACCAGCGCGAGGGATGGCGGTGGTCGAGTGATGCCGCACCGGGATGACGGCGCGCGGCCGGGCGGCGGGCCGCGGCGTCGGCGGTGCCCGTGGGGCCGGCGGCGGGGTCGCCGAGCCGTGGTGGCGGTGCCGCACCTGTCCCCGTCCCCGTCCCCTCCCGCCCGCTCGGTCCCGCCCGGTGCCGCCGCCGCCCCCGCCCCGCGCGGCCCCGCTACCGGCGGCGGGAGCGCGCGTGACGCCGGGCCCCGCCCCCTCCGCGCTCCGCCCTCCGATTGGCCGCGCCGCCGCCCAATGGGCGCGCGGTCCGCCCGCCGCCGGGGGTCGCTGCCGCGCCGAGCGCCGCCGCCGCCGCTCCCAGCGCGCCCCGCGCCCTCGGCATGGCCGCTCCGCCCCGCCGCTGCTGAGCCGCCGCCGCCGCCCGGCCCCGCCGCCGCCCGCCCGCGCCGCCGCCCGCACCGCCCCGCGCCGCCCCCCCGCGCCATGGCCGACTGGGCCCCCGCTCAGGTAAGCGCCGCCGCCGCTCCCCGCCGCCCCTGCCGGCCGCCGCCCCCCGGCCCGGCCCGGCCCTGCGTCCCGCCCCCCCCGCGGGCTGCGGGCGCGTCCCCGCTCTCACCCCCGCGCGCCCGGCGCGTTCCCTCTCAGGAGCTGGAGTGCATGATGGAGCCCCAGGAGCTGGGCCTGGAGCAGCCGCTGCCCGCCCCCGAGCAGGGCCCCGGCGGCGAGGCCGAGCTGCCGGCCGCGGAGATCTCCCTCACGCTGGTCACCGAGATCCAGGCCGTGGACAGGAAGGTGGACACCCAGGCCGCCCAGCTGATGAACCTGGAGGGCAGGATGAGGATGGCGGAGACGAAGCTGATCGGCTGCGAGAAGACGGCGGTGGAGTTCGGGAACCAGCTGGAGAGCAAGTGGACGGCGCTGGGCACCCTCATCCAGGAGTACGGGCAGCTGCAGAAGCGGCTGGAGAACATGGAGAACCTGCTGAAGAACAGGAACTTCTGGATCCTGCGGCTGCCCCCGGGGGCGAAAGGGGAAGTGCCCAAGGTAACGGTTCGCTGCTCCCCGCCGCAAAACAGGGCTGTTGTGCACGTACCCTGAGCTCTGAGCCCTGTGCTCGTCGACCCCTATCCTGAGCTCACAGCACCATATCCTGTGCTCACAGCACCATATCCTGAGCTCACAGCCCCGTGCCCTGTACAGCCCCATATCCTGCACTGACAGCCCCATATCCTGCGCTCACAGCCTGATCCCTGCACTGACAGCCCCATTCCTGCAATGACAGCCTCATATCTTGTACCCACAGCACCATCCCCTGTGCTGACAGCCCCATATCCTGTGCTCACAGCCCCATATCCTGCACTCAGCCCTGTTTTGGGGCAGCTGCAGTGCTGAGAGCAGCTCCTGGCTCCCCCACAGCACTGTCTTCCCTTCAGCACCCAGAGCACCAGCACAGGCCCTGCTGTGTTAATTATGCACCACTCATGTACGCGTGGTCTGGGAGGGATGTCACAGACTCCTCAGTGTGTCTGGATCATGTGGAATTGTGTGGCTCAGCCGCGAGTGCTTGGGGCGGTTTGGGAACATCCCTGGCTCCTGTTCAGAGGTGATGAGCAGCAGAATTGTGTCAAAAATGAGGTGAAAAGGAGTCTGTGCCAGGCGCTGTGCACGGGGCATCACCTGTGACAGGAGGAGGCTGAGCAGGGGGAGGTGACAGGGGAAGTCCCTGTCATGTCCCTTGAGGGATGAAACACGTGGGAGGGAGCAGATGTTCCTGCGTGGGGCTGTCCTGTGTGATGCTTGAGGAGTTTGAGTGAGAAATTTGACTGAGGAAACATCCCCAGGTGTTCTGTTAAATGAGAAATCAACCGCGTGGTGCTGCTCCTTGCAGGTCCCGGTGGCCTTCAACGATGCTTCRTTTAACTTCTCTGAGGAGGAGTGGAAGAGCCTCAACGAGTGGCAGAAGGAGCTCTACAGGCACATCATGAAAGGCAACTACGAGGCCGTCATCTCCATGGGTAACGACGGGCCGGGGTTTGCCCTCAGCCTCCCGGGCACTGAGTTTTCCCGGGAGCTGGTGGATGGAAGCAGTACTGTGCTGGCAGCATCGGGGAGGGCGTTGTGTGGTTTGGGAAGGTGTTCCACAGCCCTGGCAGTGAGTTCAGCCCTCGCAGCTCACCTTAAGTGWGGAAGGGTGTCATGAGTGTCACTGTGGGGACAGCGGCTCCCTGATGGTCCCAGTGGCTGGGGGAGTGCCAGGATGGTGAGGAGGAGGAAGAGGAGGAGGCGATGATGGAGGGAAAGTGAGAGGACCCTCAATACAAGCAACGCTGGGGAAGAGGGAAGTTCCTTTGTCACGCCAAGGTCCACAGATCCACTGCGCTGGGTGCATCAGCCCGCTGGCCACTTAGAGCAGCAGAGGGGTGCCCTGCCTCTGAGGTTCCTTCCAGCCCTTTCCGTGGGGCCTTCCATGAAGGAGGAGTGAGGTTTGCCTGGGCACTCTGTCCGACCCCAGGGAGAGAGTCCTGCTCGAGGTGCTGCGGGATCTGCTGGGGTAGAGCTGGGGGGAAGCAGTGGGTGAGGCCAACTCTGCCTTCTGCTTTCCCCTCAGCAGCTCAGGGCAGTGCATTCCCAGCCAAAGGAACACGCTCTGCTCGCTCCTGCCAATCCTGGCCACAGGAATTCCCTGGGGGAACACGTTGCCTTCACAACATGTTCCAGAAATGACCTTGCCTTGGCTGGACAGTGGGTGGGAGCGCAGACGCTGTCCCTGGTAGCCAGACACTTCCCTGTGCCGAGTCCAGGCTCATCTGCTTCCCTGCCATCCAGCTCTGCCCAATCCAGGCTTTTTCTCCTTTTTTTTCCCCTTTATTTCTTTGAGCAGAGTTTTCCTGCAGTCCCTGTGCGCCAGGGAAAAAGGTGAAGGGTAACCAYAGCCCCCCATTCTCCTCTTTACAAACCAATCCCTGCTCCTGAGGCACGGGAACGCAACGGTCCTGCTGGAGGGGATCTGGGGACCTGAGCCTGGAGCTTAGGAAAACGTATCTGTGCTTCATCCCAAGGTTTCCTTTGAGAAGTGAGGTTTAGGGGTTTGGCTTCCCTGTAAGGCAAACGGATCCACCGGAGCAGAGGTGGAATTTAACCCCCAGGGCCTCCCACGTGTCTGGAAGTGAAGTTTTCCGCTCTCCGCCCGAGGAGAGATGGTGATTGTCCCCTTTCCCCCACCAAAATCCGCGAGCAGCCCGTGACTCGGACGAGTAGGACGGAGCGGTCCTGGCTGGAGGGAACCGCACGGGGAGGGCAGTGCTGGCAGCTCTGGTGCTGCCCCCGAGCTGAAGTCCCCATTGTAATGGATCCGCGGACCTTAGCGCAGAGGAGAAGACAGGAGAGCCTGGAGGTAAGCGCGGATGCCTTTTCTTGTTGTCCTCCTCACGCTGCAGGCTGGGAGGGGCTCCTCACCTGAGCAGAGTGTGCTCCTGCCTCCAGGGCCCACACAAGGTGAGCGCTGCAGAGGGGTGGGAGCAGCTTCCTGAGCCTCTCTCTGTCCGTTTCCCAGCGAAGGAAGGTTGGTGGGCGAAGGCTGGAGAGTCGCTCTCCCACCAGGCAGGGGAAGCATCCTCATCCTCTTTTTACGTGCAGACGCTGCCATTTCCAAGCCTGAGCTGCTGACACGGATTGAGCAGGGAGAGGATCCCAACGCCGAGGATCAGGAGGACTCCGAGGGAGGAGAGACCCCCACGGACCCCAGCACTGGTGAGCCACAAGGTTCCTGACTCAGTGGGGAGGTGGAAGCAGTTATGGGGTAGACCATTGAATTTTGTGAGCTCTGTCCTTGGGTGCAGGGGGACTTTGCTTTCCCAGTTGTCTCCACCCAGAGCATCCATCTCTCCTGGAATCCTCTAAAGCAGCTGGGAAGCTGGAGTGTAAATCCTGCTGTTTTCTCTTGCACAGAGTTTTTCTTCCCTGGTCCTGATGACAGCTCGTGGGGTAAATACGAAGAGACTCTGGCTGAAAGCCATGAGGGCTCCGAGGAAGAGGAGAGCATGGAGGTCCCTGGTACATGTGAGTGCACTGAGCCACTTTGGGAAGTGTCCCCTGCCTGGATGTGCTTTTGGCTTCCCAACCTCATTCCCAGCTCTTCTGGATGGTGCTTTTCCAGAATTTCAGGTAGTTGATTTGAGTCACAGTTTATACCATGGGAGATTCTTTGAGCTCAGGCACTTTATGAGCCCATGAGGAAAAGAAATTTTATTCTCTTTTCCTCTGTTGTTTTTTGCCTTTATCCTAAACCTTGCATCCTTAAAGACCTGCTTCACCTCCTGCTGAGGAATCCACTTTTTCCCTTTGACTACCTCTATATGGCTAGATTATATATATAATATTATATATTGTATTATAATACAGTTGGGGGCAGGAAGGTGCTGGAGTGTGTCCAGAGAAGGGAACGGAGCTGGGGAAGGGGCTGGAGCCCCAGGAGTAGCTGAGGGAGCTGGGGRGGCTCAGCCTGGAGAAAAGGAGGCTCAGGGGGGACCTTCTGGCTCTCCACAACTCCTGACAGGAGGGGGCAGGCGGGGAGAGTCAGACTCTGCTCCCAGGGTACAAGGGACAGGACAAGAGGAATCGGCCTCAAGCTGTGCCAGGGAGGTTTAGGTTAGAAATYGGGAAAAATTCTTCCCCAAAAGAGGCTGTTAGGCATTGGAACAGACTGCCCAGGGCAGKGGTGGAGTCCCCATCCCTGGAGGGATTTAACAGCCGTGTGGATATGGCACTTGGGGACGTGGGTCAGTGGTGGCCTTGGCAGTGCTGGGGAACAGTTGGACTCGATGATCTCCGAGGGCTTTTCCAACCTCAGTGAATCTGTGATTCCAAGTGAAATCCCTTTGGCCTTGCCTGTATCCCAGGACAGTGTAGACRTTTCCAGCCAGACTCAGAGCCCCATCAGTGCCAGGCTGTGAGCTGCGTGTGCACAGCAGAGACCACCCGTGTTCCGAGGGAATTGTGTGAGTAATGATCCCGTTCTTGCCTCCCTAAATGACATGAGTGTCTCTGCCCCGCCAGACGAACAGCCGTGTGACGAGGAAGGCTCCGAGAGCCTGGAGCTTTCCAGGTCGTTGACAGGGAARTGGGACGAGGTTTTCTCCAGCCCGGAGGAGGAGATGCAGTCGAGCAGCAAGAGCCAGAGCGGGTCGGCCCTGCCGCAGCGAACGGCGACAGGCAACGGGCTGAGGCGCTCCGTGCGCCGCGGGAGAGACTTGGCCAGGAAGGATCCCGAGGAGGCGGCGGCGGACAAGGGGCCCTACATCTGCTGCGAGTGCGGGCAGAGCTTCCTGGACAAGCAGCTCTTCGCCACCCACCAGAAGGCACATGCCAGTGAGGAGGCCTGCACCTCCCTGGAGCAGGGCGAGAGCTTCCGGCAGAAATCCAAAGCGAAGGGGCAGGGGCCCTCCCGCTCCAAACCGTCCAAGCGCCCCGACGGCGACAAGAGCTCGGGATTCAAGTACGGCTTCGTCAGGCACCAGGTGAACAACATGGTGGAGAGGCCCTACACCTGCTCCCAGTGCAAGGAGAGCTTCAGCCTGGAAGTGAGTCTCATCCTGCACCAGAAGCTGCACACGGGGAAGGGCGACGGGCCGCTGACGTGCACCTACTGCGGGAAGGACTTCCGAGACCTCTCCAAAGCCATCCGCCACCAGCGCATCCACACCGGGGAGAGGCCCTACCAGTGCACCGAGTGYGGGAAGAGCTTCATCCGGCGGGACCACCTGCTCAAGCACTGGCGGGTGCACACCGGGGAGACCCCCTACCAGTGCCCCGTCTGCGGGAAGCACTTCCGCTACAAGGAGTCCCTGAATTGCCACCAGAAAATCCACTCCCGCAACCCGCGGCCCGGGGAGGAGTCCCAGCACAACCTGGGCTCGGCGGGCACCCAAACCGACCATTTCTGCGTGAAAAAAGAGACTAAGCAGTAGCCGTGGTGGGGCCGGGGCAGGAGGGCTCGCGGTGACCGTGACGGTCCGGCAGGTGGACGTGCAGCATGAGGGCAGGTGACTTGTATCGCAGCTAATCCGTGTGGTCATGCTACGAAGCCCGCTTTGGTGAAGCATCCAAGGAATTCCTCTTAAAGACTCTGCTCGGCCGGCCCAGGCACCTCTGGGACCCCGCGGGGTTCCGTGGCACTTCCACCGCGGCGCAGGCCCCGTGCTCGCTGTTCCCTACGCAGGGTTGGATTCTGCCCGTAGAGAATAATCCCGAGCGGTTCTCTGGGGTCCGTATTTAGCAGGTGTTCCCCCACCTATCTTTGTGCATATTCAGGAGTGACAAGCTTTCGCTTTCTTTTTTCCACTCGTTTCACTGCAAGGCTGGAAGCGCGAGGAGGGAGGGAGGGAAGGAAGGTGCCATTCCCAGCCGGCCGCCCGCTCCCGCTGCGCTGCCGTGTCCCGAAAGGCTGCGAGGCCAGGACTGGGACGAAGGGAAGAGAGGCGAGGCAGAGAGGTGGTTAGGGCACGACGCGGGATTTGTGGAAGGCGGGAAAGCGGAGAGTGTGGCAAAGAGCAGGGTGAGATAAAGCAGGTGCAGGAGAAGGGGCTGAGGACATTGGAGCAGGAGGAGTCGGGAAGGGCAGCGTTTGGAGGCGTGCTGGGGTCACTCGCACGAGGAGGACACGTTTCTGTTCTTTTGAAGGGTGTCACTGGCACCAGCCGGGCTGTGGCTCCCCTCTGGCCCGCTGGGCCGACACACGGACTCCTGGCAATGAAGGTGATTTTATTATTATTTTTCAACTGGGTTTGGTCTCACTCAGGTAAGTCAGACGAGTGAAAGCAGCTTCTCCTAACCCCTGTAAAGAGCTGTTTGGTTTTTAGTTAACCTAGAAGTAGTCTATTATTATTATTATTAATTATTATTATTATTAATTATTCTGATGATAATACTACAAGGAAAGGTGTGACACTATATTTCACAGTTGCTCTAAAACACTTCCATGTATGCGATAACCGCCCGGAGTTTTCCAGCCGTTTGTGTAAATATTGGATGACTTCTGGAGCTGTTGGTGTTGTTCTGAGGTGGCTGTACGTGGTGTCTCTTCGCTCTGTATCGTCAGCTGCTGGTTCGTGACCGTGTTTTGTAATAACTTTTGTAAAGTCTGTCAATACAGTGTTTCCATTCTGAATTCCGTGTCAGTCCCTTCACTGGTGCCTGCAGCTCCCTCGTCGTGCTCCTGGCTGTTCTTCAGGAGCTTTTCCAGGTAACTTGTGGAACAGGTGAACAGCACAAGCCAAGCTGAGCATCCGGGGAGCCAGGCCTGGCAAACGAGGCTGCTCCAGGATGCTGTGTCCAGCATTTGGGATTTGTGTTTATAACTTTTCCTCTGCTGCTATGGCTGGTAGCAGATTTTGTGTTTGTGCTCTGGGAGCCGGCCTGTGCCAAGCTCAAATGGGGCTATGGATGGCTGAGGATCCCTGGTTCTGCGGTGGGATGGAGCTGGGATATGCCGTGCTGGGAAAAGCACTGGTGGCCACCTTGGAGCTGGGATCATGGAATCATAGAATGGCCTGGGTTGGAAGGGACCTCAAAGGGTGCCCAGCTGGTGCCACACATTGGGTGCTTGTCCCTTCCAGGCTTCCCCTCAGCCCAGCGCTTCCCTGCCAGAGCCCAGCACAGGGAGACAGTTCCCTCTCCCCAGTGGAGCCCCCCCCGGAGCTCTGACAAGACCCAGGGGTTGTTCCAGCTTGGGACTGATGTGGGAGGTGGACAGGGTGGACAGCCCATGGGTCAGAGCCACTCGGGGATGTGGCACTGGGAGCCCCGAGTCCCTCAGCCATCCCAATCCGTGCTGGGTGCCCAGAGAGCCAGAGCAGGGGACCCCGGAGCAAGTGATCCCATCTCTGGGATGAATCCTGCCATGCTCTGGAGCCACCCCGTGGGATGGGGCTGCCCCACATGGGCACGGAGACACTGGGGGTGGTGGGGAAGAAGAGGAGGAAGGAGAAGAGCTCAGGGAAGGAGCATCCTGCAGGATCTGGGCTGGGGTGGGTGCTGGGGTGAGGCTGAGCACGGCTCTGGGCACACGGAGACACCGTGGGGACATACGAACGTCACTTTCCAGTCACACGTGTGCTGTGTGTGTGTACACACAGCTGGAGCCCAGGTCACAGGCACACGGCACTCCGTGGACATGGCCATATCCCCATCCCGCTCCATCCCCTCGTGGGAATTAATGCACCTGGTGGGTGACACACACCTGTCTCCATAGGGACAGCATGGGGCCTCCCACAGCCGGGATCAGGCTCTCCTGCCCAGATTTGCCCTGGATCCCAGTCTCCCCAGCTGCACTGGGATGTACAAACCCCAGGCAAGAACTCCTTCCATCCCAGAGCTGCTCCTGGTGTCCCCTCCCAATGGGTCACGCCTGGACAGGGGTTGTGGGTCCCTGGGGCCTGGACAGGGCATCCCTAATTGGTGGTCCTCACCTGCTGTCACACCCCTGTACCCTCCAGGTGCCTCATCACATCCCACTCGTCCTCTCTCTTTTCCTACAAACCAAAGGATTTCCTGCCCTTCCCTGTGTTTGGTGTCACTGGATTCCCCCCGAGGTCAGGTGCCAGGCTGTGCTGGAGCGGGAAGGGACAGGGCGGATAGGATAGGATAGGATAGGATAGGATAGGATAGGATAGGATAGGATAGGATAGGATAGGATAGGATAGGATAGGATAGGATAGGATAGGATGAATGGAATGAGATGGGATGGGATGGGATGGAACAGGGTGAGACAGATGCGATAGGATGGGACAGGAGGGCATGGCTGGAATGGGATGTGATGGGATGGATGGGGTGGGACTGGATGGGACATTACAAGACTAGGCACGACACACAGGATGGAAGAAGACTGGAAGGGGATGGAATAGGACAGGACAGGATAGGGTGCAGTGGGACAGGATGGGATCAGACAGGGTGGACGGAGTGGGATGGGACAGGATGTGGTGGATGGATAGGATGGGGCACGACAAGACTGGAAATTACAGGATGGACTGGGATAGGGTGGGAGAGGATAGGACTGGATGGGATGAGACAGGACGGGACAACGAGGGGGACAGAGCAGGAGGAGATGGAAAGGGACGGGATGGGATGGTCGGGTCGGGTCGGGTCCGGGGTAGGGGCCGTGGGAGGGGAAGGGTCTGTCCCGGGGGTCTCGTCCCGGGGAGGGCCGGGTGGGTCGCTCCGTTTCCACGGCGCCGCCTCCGGCCGCCATTTCCCAGCCTGCGGGGACGGGCGGGGGGGACCCGACGGGCGGGGCCGGGGGAGCCGCCTCGGGGCCCCTCCAGTGACCCCCCCACTCCCTCCCTGTCCCCCTTGTGTCGCACCGAGCACCCCCTCGGTCCCCTCTGCAAGCCCAGTCCCCCGGGAACAGCCCCATTTCCCCGCAGCCCCTCCCCAGCCCCCCGTGCCAGTCCCGTTTCCCGTGCCGCCGCCCCCCGGCCCGCGCAGTGTCCCCAGTGCCATCAGTGCTGCCAATCCCCCCCAGCGCCCCCCGTTCCCGCCCGTTCCCCCCCGTTCCCGGCCGGGCGGTGCCGGCGGGGGGGCCCCGACGGGGCGGGGCGCCGATGCCGTGGGGCCGCCAGGGGGCGCTGTGCCGGCGGCGCCCGCCCCGCTCCGCCCCGGCCCGCGCGCGGTCCGGCGGCTGCAGCGCCCCCTGGCGGCGCGGCGGGGAGCGGCGCGGCCGGAGCGCCGGACCCGGACCCGGACCCGGAGCCGCGCTCGGTGTCGGAGCCGCCGCCGCCCCCGCGCCGCCGCCTCCGCCCGCCCGGCCCGCGCCGCCCCGCCCCGCCCCCGCCCCGCCGCGCCCCCGCCTCCGCCGCGCCGCCCCGCGCCCAGCCCGATGCCCGGCGGCGGGCGGAGGTGAAGCAGCGAGCGGGCGCTGGATCCTCCCGGCCGCGGCCCCCGGGGCCCCGGGCACGGAACAAAGGGCCATGGCCGAGGGGGCCCCCGCTCAGGTAAAGGGCGCCCGCTCGCCGCGGGGCCGAGCCCTGCGCGCACCGCCCGCCCGCGGCTCGCGGGCCGCACGTCGGGGCTCGCGGGCCGCGCCGTCGGGGCCGCGGCGGGCGGGGGGGGCGGCGGGCGGCGGGCGCTGTCAGCGCGCGGGGCCGCGGCCGCCCCCCCGGGGGGACGGGCGGGGACGGGACGGGCGGCCCCGGGGGGGCGGCGGGGCCGCGCCGAGCCCGCCCGGGCCTCCGCGGCCGGCGGCGCCCGCGCTGCCGTCGGGGCCGGGCCTGCCGGGCCGCCGCCCCCCCCACCCCCCGGCCCCGCCGGCGGGCCCTGCGGCCCTCCGGGACGGACCCGCCGCCCCCTCCCCCGTGTCACCGCCCGGTCCCCATGGCGACGGGGCGCCCGCAGCCCCCCGGGTGTCCCCTCGCCGTGCCCATGGCAACGGGGCTCGGCCGGCCCGTGTCACCGGCCCCCCCCTCGGTGTCACCTCCCGGCCCCGCGCTGTCACCTTCCCCCCGCCCCCGCCGCGGCGGGTCCTGCCCGTCCCGTGGGACCGGCACGGGGCCGGTGTAAGCGGCTTAGCGGGGACACGGGGACGTCCCCGCCGCCCCGGGGAGCGATGGGCCCTGCAGCGGCCCCCCCCCGCGGGGTCCCCGTTGCCCCGGGGGGGTCCCTGCCACCCCACGGGGGGTTTCTATCACCCCGGGAGGGTCCCCATGCCCCTGGGGGCTCCCCCCGGCCTGACCCCGCTCCCCTGCGTCCACAGGCGCCGGAGGCGGTGCGGCCGCCGCGCTGCCCCTCGCCCCTGCGGCCAGCGGCCGGCCCCGAGCGCACCTCGGAGCGGGAGACGCAGACGGCAGAGCTGTCCCTGACCGTAGTGGCTGCCGTGCAGGCGGTGGAGAGGAAGGTGGATTCCCACTCCACTCGCCTGCTCGACCTGGAGGGTCGGACGGGGATGGCGGAGAAGAAGCTGATCGACTGTGAGAAGACGGCGGCGGAGCTGGGGAACCAGCTGGAGAGCAAGTGTGCGGCACTGGGCACCCTCATCCAGGAGTACGGGCTGCTCCAGCGGCGCCTGGAGAACATGGAGAACCTGCTGAAGAACAGGAACTTCTGGATCCTGCGGCTGCCCCCGGGCAGGAAGGGGGAAGTCCCCAAGGTAACGGTGTCCTGGGGTGCGGGAGCCGGGCACTGCACCCGAAACGCTCCCGGAGGGCAGGACCAGGGTGGGTGAGCAGGGACAGCCTCGGCACAGGTGAGTCGTTCACCATCGGAGCTGCCCATCGCAGCTTCCCACCTCATCCCCCTCTGGGACTAAAATACGGTGGAACATGGACCTGGGAGGACATCCCAGTACTCAGGCCAGAGGTTTCAGTTCTGCTCCACTGTGCTGTGCTGCCCCGGGGCCATTGAGTCTTTTTTTGTGGGTTTTTTATTGCCACCATTTGGAAAAAAAGCTCTGCAGATTTAGCGGTTCTTTCTTTTTGACTGCCTTGGTGCTGCCTAGGCTCCCAGGCCAGGGAAGGAGCTGCTGCAGGGAAAGGGGAAGCTCTGGGATTCGGGGAAGGCAGATGAGCTCCCTGGGCTTATATCTTAGCTCTGGAAGGAGCCCCCCATCAATATTCAGTTCCTACTGGAATTTCATGACCTTCCTGCTAAAATAAAGTGTGCAGATGGGACCACGTGGGACACAGGAAGGGGAATGTCTCTGGAAAGAGCAGAGAGGGTCAGGAAAAGGGGGGCTCAGACCCTGACACCCCATTAGTGCAATTGGGGAGCGCCACATTTCCCTCTGAAGAGCTCCATTCCYGCACGGC
Source organism: Amblyornis subalaris (assembly GCA_018881555.1). Taxonomy (NCBI): domain Eukaryota; kingdom Metazoa; phylum Chordata; class Aves; order Passeriformes; family Ptilonorhynchidae; genus Amblyornis; species Amblyornis subalaris. The sequence goes on from JACAXG010000193.1 coordinate 343,887, forward strand.
ACAGTTTGCGCATCCTGAATTTATCCTTAGCAGTTATTCCTTGACAAACAAGCTGGGAAGCTGCAGACAGTGGGCACACAGTAACTAGAAATAATGGGGAGCCCTGTGGGCCTGGGGGGAGTTTTCCCTGGAGTTCTGGGGTAATTGAATCCGGTGGTTACTCAGCGCATCAATAGGGATGAGTCCAGCCCAGCTCCTGGGTTTTCTCTCCCTTATGGTCCCTCCAAGCCTGATCACCCTGCAGAGTGCAGGGACCCAGGGGAGGAGCTTGGAGTCCTTTGGGAAAATCCCAGTCTGGATTCATCACTAGGAAACATCCATTTGGCTGAGACCTTTATTCCCGTAAAAATACCTGCCCAGGATTTGTTGTAAATGTTAAAACCAACACGTTGATGGCCATGAGGGAGCTGAAGCCTGGCCGTGTCCGTGCTCCACCTTGAACCCCCTGTTGGAATTGCAGGTGCCGGTGACATTTGACGACGTGTCCGTCTATTTCAATGACAAGGAATGGGAGAAGCTGGAGGAGTGGCAGAAGGAGCTGTACAAGAATGTGATGAAGGGGAACTACGAGTCACTGATCTCCCTGGGTAAATATGGGGTGTCCTCGCCCTGCCGTGGGAGAGAGGGCTCCTTCTGGCTCCTCCTTGGAGACCCCCTTGGATGAGACCCAAATGTCCCAAATTTTAAAGGCTTAAAAACACAGGAGGATGTTCTCAGTCTGGGTTCGTTCCAGCTTGTGCCATGGCATTGTCCTGGCTGGGTGGGGGATGCCCGTGGGCTGGAGACCTCCCAAACCTCCTCCAGCTGGAGTTACATGGTTAAAAACCAGCTCCTTCCCCATGGCTGTTGGAAGGGCTTCCCTGCATCTTCTGGGTCTGCAGCGGGTACCAGCCCATGCACTCCTTCAGAGCATTTTGCAGAGGGAAAGATTGTCTCATGTGGTCTGTGCTTTGGGGCATTTCCTGTGGAGGTTGAGGAGAAATTCTGGCTCTGCGGGGACCTGTTGAAATGCTTTTGGCTTTGGGGGAGCTGGGATTTGTCTGAGAAGTTCTAAAACCCCACCAGGAGAACACAAAAGGGTTTGGGTTTCTTCTCTAGTTCCTCTGTGTATGGCACCTCAGCTCCTGGCTCCATGAATCCCTTCTGCTGGCAGCACCCATGGATGTTCCTGAGTGTCCTCATGTGTCCCCCTGCTTGCTGGGAAGAGGTGGAAGCCAATATTACATCCCCAGTGCAGTAATCCCTCTCTCCATCCCTCTGTCTCCCAACAGACTATGCAATTTCCAAGCCTGGTGTTTTGTCTCAGATCGAGCAAGGAGAGGAATCGCGGGGCAGGAATGAGCAGGACCTGGAGGAGAGTGAGATCATTACTGATGCCACGGCAGGTGAGGCAGCACCCTGGCACTAGGTTGTGCTCCCTGGGTTGTGTTCCCAGGAGCTGCTCATCCCAAGGCTGAAGCAGGTGTTGCTGGGAGCCATGGCTGATGGGGTTTATCAGGAGAAGCCTTGCCCAGGAATGGGATAAGTTTGGCTGATCAGAGGTTTGCTGTCCACGTACAGCTCAACATATAAACCAGGGCAAGCAGAGCCTGGAGAGTTGGGCACTGGGAGCCCTTCCCAGCAAGGGAAGCATCTGCAACCAGACCAGGTCCTCAGGGAGCCACTGCCTGGCCAGGAAGGAGAATCGAGTCCCATTGGGAGAGCCCATCCACGCAGAAAATCCTCTCCACCCTCTCTTTGCGTGGATGGTGCCGGGGTTTATCCTTGGAGCATCCTTCTGGGCAGGGAAGCCTGCTCCCATCCTGTGTGCAGGATGCTGACTGGTTTCTCCAAGGGCAARGCTGGGCTGGGAGCGGGACACCAGTGACCCCGAGTCCCAGAGTGACTCCTGCTCTGGGATAAGGAGATATGGAGGTGGCTTGGAAGAGATGGCGTCAGCCCTGGTCACTCCTGATTCCAGGCTGTGGATGTGGGGTCACTCCAACCCCCTGCCTGTGCTCTCCATCACAAGGATCTTGAAATTAAATTGAGGCCAATGAGAAGAAAATCATGGTCCCACATGGAGCTTCCGCCAAGGAATGTGGGGTGTCCCAGGGTGCTGAGCTGTGGCACCAAGGCCCCTGTGCCTGCGGAGGATCCCGAGTGAGAGGCAGGAGCATGCAGGGATGGGTGAAGGGCAGGGGCTGAAGGGAGAGCAGAAGAGGCTAAGCAGATGAAACCCTCTGTGGGATCAGCAGCCGGAGCCAGTGGGGCTTGTTGGGAGCAGGTCCTTCATCCCGGCTCCTGGGAGTGATGGTGGGCGGGAATCTCTCTTTGCTGCAGCTGGAATAAGAGTTGTGATCAAAACGGAGGAGCTCCTTCCTGAAGACAGCCCTGAGAACCCCGAGCTGCATGGGATGTCGGGGCAGTCTGAGGGGAGCTTCCAGAGCCCGGACGAGGAGGCAGCCTGTGAGAGCCCCTATGGCTCCGTGTCCCCTCCGAGGGACCTCCCAGGAACCAGCCTGGGCGACTCGTCTGAGTATGGAGCTGACTTCAACGAGATCCAGAGGGTCATCGTTCACCACGGGAGCTGCACAGGTGAGACACTTGGCACACGGCTCTGTGCATGTGGTGTGTAGGGGACAGGAGGCCCAGGGGGCTGTGGTGGGTCAGGAAAAGGTGGGAAATGGGTTGGATGGATGGGAAGAGTTAAATCCGCCCAGAACCAGCCCCAGAAGGAAAGTTTCTGGCTGCAGCAGCTTCAAGAGTGACTCCAGTCAGGCCTGGAGTGGATGATTACACACTGGACACTGCTGGAGGAATGTGAGGGGTCCTGCAGATGGCGCAATGTGGGGGTCACTTGGGGCAGGTCCACAGGACAGGGGGAGCATGGCCGGAACTCTGTGATGTGTGAGCTGCCAGGAGGGAAGGATGAGATGATTTAGTGGAGAGATGAGATGGCACCAAGGGTTTCACGTGTAGAATTCAGCCGCTTGGGTGGCAGATACAGACCAAGTCCTACACAGGTGCTGTGAGGGTGGAGATGGGAGAGCAGGGAGATGGGAGGTCGGGAGTGGGGCATTCCCTCCTCCTGACGGCTTTGTGGTGGTGTAACACAAACCAAGACGGAGAGAGTTGGGCTCTTGGGGGCCTCAACTCTGTCTCGTGGATCCTGTGGTCTGCTCAYGGCTTTGTGAGGGAAACCAGCCCAGCCACCAGTGGGGCTGGAGCTGATCCTTGTCTGAGAGCCGCTGCCTCTGCCGGGGCACGGGGCCTGGCTAGTGGGGCTGAGCAGGAGCTCTGACGGCACTGGCCAGGATGGGGGGCCTGAGCCCCTGGGTCTGTAGAGGGGGGCAGGCAGAAGGACCAGGGTTTTCTCCAGCGACCCTCCCTCAGAGGCAAGAGAGCCATTGGCTGCCTCTTCTTGGGAAAGCATGGCTGCTTTTCCTGGGAGAGTAGGCCTGGCTCAAAGCGCAGCAGGGGTGACGTGAGGGATTCCCCATGGGCCTTTCCTCGGGATGCGCTGGCCGTGTCTCCTGCCATGCGTCCCCGGGATGGCCACTCTGGCCAGACAAAAACAGCAGCTCACTTCCGGCCTCAGTGACACGAGGGGGAGCCTGGCCTGTGGCCATCCATCCTCCTGCTGATCCATCCCGGCACTGTTCCATCYCACTGCTGGTCATTCTGGGAAGGAGGAGGGTCTCTCCCCGTGCCCCATCGCAGCGAGGCTGCGGGAAGGGGACAGTCCTAGACTGGGTGTGCTGTCCTGGGAGTGGAGCCGGAGTCGGCAGCCCGGTGCTGCGTTTCTGTCGAGCGGTGCCATGCCAGGAGTGGTGGTGTAGCCCAGTGAAACRGCAGCAGATGGAGCTGCTCTGAAATCACTCGGCCACCTGAGCCATGGCAAACCAATGGCTCTTTTATCCCCCAYGTCCTGCAGCAGCATGAAGTTGCCAAACCCTTTGGCAGGTGGTCGGAGTGCTCCCTCCAGAGGGGCCTGGCCAGGGGTGATTTGTCTGAACTCCCGAGTTGAGGGGTGGCAGGGTCCATCCCAGCGCTCCGGGCTCCGGCTGCATCCGGTTGGTGTCGGGGTGGTCAGGCACAGCAGGTGGGCACGAACAGCTGCAGGAGCCCATACAGATGTTTCTGTAGCACCCAGGTGTGTAAAGGCCGCCCTGTCCCACCCGGTGACCCTAATGCTGTTCCTGTTTTCCCCCTCAGAGGATGGGATCGTGATCAAGACRGAGGAGGAGGAGGAGGACGACCCCGACACGCTGGAGCCGTGCGCCATGTTCTCGGGCCGGAGCGAGCCGCCGGCGTTCTCCAGCCACGAGGCCGGGCTGGGCTGTGAGGCGCAGTGCAGCTCCAAGGCGCAGCCCCGGGGCCTGGCYGCCCGCGTGAGGAAGCCATCGGCCTGCGAGAGGGACTCCGGGGAGATGAAGCCGGCCAGCGGCCAGCAGCGGAACCGCACGCGGGAGAGACCCTACATCTGCCCCGAGTGCGGGAAGAGCTTCATGCTCAAGATCAACTTCATGATCCACCAGCGCAACCACCTCAAGGAAGGGCCCTACGAGTGCCACGAGTGCGACCTCAGCTTCCGCAACAAGCAGCAGTTCCTGCTGCACCAGCGCAGCCACACGCGCCGCGGCGTGGGGGTCCCGCGGCGCCCCGAGCACGGCCTCAAGCCCCAGGCGCGGCCCCCGCCTCCGGGGAAGCCCTACAAGTGCTCCGAGTGCGAGAGCAGCTTCAGCCACAAGTCAAGCCTCAGCAAGCACCAGATCACTCACGTCGGGGAGCGGCCCTTCACCTGCGGCGAGTGCCGGCGGAGCTTCCGCCTGCAGATCAGCCTCCTCATGCACCAGAGGATCCACGCCGGCAAGAACGAGATGGCTTTCCTGTGCCCCCAGTGCGGGAAGAACTTCACCCGGCCCTCCCACCTGCTGCGGCACCAGCGGACTCACACCGGCGAGCGGCCCTACCAGTGCAGCCAGTGCGAGAAGACCTTCAGCGAGAAGTCCAAGCTCACCAACCATTACCGCATCCACACGCGGGAGCGCCCGCACGCCTGCGCCGTCTGCGGGAAGGGCTTCATCCGCAAGCACCACCTCCTGGAGCACCAGCGCATCCACACGGGCGAGCGGCCCTACCACTGCACCGAGTGCGGCAAGAACTTCACGCAGAAGCATCACCTCCTGGAGCACCAGCGGGCGCACACCGGCGAGCGGCCCTACCCCTGCACCGAGTGCACCAAGTGCTTCCGCTACAAGCAGTCGCTCAAGTACCACCTGAGGACGCACATGGGAGAGTGAGGAGCTGCCGAGGCTTCCTCTCCCTCCTCTCCCTCCCTCCTTCCCTCCCTTCCTCCATCCCTTCCCCTCCTCCTCCTCCTTCTCCTCCACTCACCCCTCCCACCTTCCCTCCCTCCATCCATCTCCCCCCACCCCGGCTCAGGGCATGGACATCAAGGAAGCTTTGTGTGGTAGCGCCGCTGGTCTGGTGGAGACTCGGCTGATTGGAAATAAATTAATGAATTAAGCAACGCGCGGCAAAATTAAAAGATTATATATATATAAAATTAACAGAAGCAGCTGATTTAGAGGGAATCCTCACCAACGAGCAAACCAACCACCAACAAAAGAAACCTGTACACAGGGTGTTTTGCCGGAGTAGGACTCGTAACTGCTTTTTAAATCTACTGTTTGGTTTTTTTTAATAAATGTGGAGGAACTTTTTATTTGATAAGCAACCTTAGGATGGGCAAGATTTTATTTTTGGTTTTGTTTTGTTTTTTTTTTTGTTAACTGCTCTGTAGGCTGATTCTGGCACAGTCACTTTTTGTCCAGGAGCTCTGCGGAGGCGCTGCCTCGTCCAGGCTGGACGTGACAGGAGGAGCTCCGGCCGGGGGGAGGTGAGTAATTAACAGATCCAGCTGATGAGGAAGTTCTGTGTGTGTCTAGATTGGAAGCTCTGATAGGTGCCTGCCCGGCTCGCGGGGCTGTGATGCACTCCTGAATTATACAATAGAATAAAATTCTAGTTGCAGTAAAAGACCCTTTTTCTGGTAGGACCCTTCAGCAAGGCTCCTCCAAACACTCATTCCTAGCGCTCAATCCTCCCACGATGGTGACACTGGTGGCACCAGGGGCCCGGCCCTGCCACTGTCATGAGAGTGGCACCAAGGGCATCGGGCTGCTGTGGGTCTGGCCGTGGGGTGCTGTGGGGTCACCATGGACTGAGAGCAAGACCTTGATGTGTTTAACTGCTCTTCTGCTCTCATTGAACCACTGTACCAGTGGCATCGACCGCGCATTCCCCAATGGCAGGAGCAGTAGGACTCCTGCTCCAGATGAGGAGCAGCTCCCAGACTGGCTCCAAGAAAAGACCTCCCAGGTCCCAGGCACTCGCTGTCGGGATGGGTGGGACACGATCCATCTCCTTGCTGTTGGTTTGAGCTCCTGTTTGTACCAGCTCAGTTCCCGGTGATCCCAGCTTGTCCTTGCCGCAGCTCCAGGCTGGGCTGTGGCTGGGTGAGATCCCTGGGAAGGGCTGGGCCAGGGCTGGGTTGGTGACACCAGCTGGGGCTGGGGTGGTGACACCAGCTCCCCGTAGTGTCAGATCCCTTGTTGGACAGTGGCATCAATAAACAGAGCGATGATGGGAGAAGTTGTTGGGAACTGTTAATGCCTTTGCAGAACCAAAGTCCTCATCCAGGACTTTCCTGGTGTATGAACCCCTCCTAAATTTGGAATTCATGTGCTCTTCCATGCTAGAAAGCACCAGAGGGTGACACAGCCACGTGGAGCTACTGGGAGCCACCAGCTCATCACTGCTGCGGATGGGAGCATTTTGGGGCTGCCAGGGCAGGCTCCAGGCAAGGTTCCTGCCTTCCCACTGCTGGGGTGGTGCCTACAACTCCCTGGAAGCAGTTTGAGATTTCAGGTCAGGGCGTGCAGCCTGGCAGGAGTTGACATTTCCATCCCTGGAAATTGATGGGGCTTGGAGCAACCTGGCCTAGTGGAAGGTGTCCCTGCCCTTCCAGGGGGGTGGGACAAGATGAGCTTTTGGGGTCCCATCCCACCCAAACCATTCTGGGGTTCCGTGAAAAGTGCTGTGATGGGGCTGATGTTCTGGGAGGGAGGTGTGGGTGCAGGACAGCAGGGCCTGGCTGCAGCCCTGTGTCCCTCACCAGCCTCCCTGCATCCCCCTCACCAGGACTAAATGCAATTATGGGGAAGAAGGAAATGAAAAGCAGAACTGATTCTGGTTCTCAGCAGCTCATGTTCGTCACACTGGCAGTGACACGGACCTGGCAGCATCTTTTTTTCTTCCTAAAAATGGATTAATTCAGCTTTTTATTGGCAAAAAAAAGCTAGAGTGCCTGTACGAGCCTGGCTGCCCCTCTGCAGTGCCAGGACTTTGATGTGACCAGGCTGGCAGTGCCTGTGCTCTGCTCTGTGTCATTGACCCGCACTCAGCAACTCCTCTCCCCCTCCTGCCGCTCCTTGCCCGCCGCACACAGACGTTACAGCGTCAGTCACTGGACACTGCCAGGATTTAACAACATCCCGGTGACCTTCAGCGGCTCAAATGTCAACAATCCTGTCTTCAGAGGCAGCTCCCATGCCAGTGAGACAACACGGCCATCGTGGCCCTGAGTGCAGGGTGGCAGTGGCACTGAAAACCCAGGGTGGTGGCAATTGATGGCACTGTCCCACCACGGGACCCACCGACTCCTTGAAGGCTCCTGTCCCTGCAGGTTTGGCCTGGTGACACTCACCCAGCCTCCCCTGGCCTGGGGTCATGGGCAAACTGGACACGGATGCACCCACAGGGCAGCAGCTCTGGGGACAGGAGATGAACAGGAGCCACTACTGTCCCCACTTGGGTGTGAGGTGGGCAGTGTACCCCCAGCAGCACCGCAGAGGCTTCGGATGAGCGGGAATACCAGGGCGGGGAAGCTGGTAGGGGGGTGGCGGGAATGCTCGGCAGGGCACGGCCATGGCAGGGCAGTAACTGCCTGGGGAGGGGTTTGTTTGGCTGGTTTATTGTGTCAGGGGTKCACGGTGCCCCCCAAAGTACTCCCTGGGGCCCGGCTGGCAGCACACGAGGGTGGAGGAGGAGCAGAACCGACAGCTGAACATKGGGGCTCCTGTTGGGCACCCAGCACCCACTGGGGCTGAGCCCACGGCAGGAGCACCGAGGGGACAATGTGGACTCGCAGCCTGAGGAGAAGCACGAGGCAGCTTGAGCRGCTCTGCTTCCCTGAGCACTGCTGCTGCTCTCCGGGTGTTTCGAATGAGAGTGAAGGACACACTGGGAGAGGCACTGGCAGCCATGGGGTGCGGGGATGGAAGCTGAAGCCCTCCTGCCCTGGAGCAGCCRTGGGTTTGGGGGGATTTCAGGCGAGCAGGCTGGGCCGGCAGCGCAGGGAGGCAGCCCCAGCAAAGGATTACCCTCGGCTCCCGCATGGCACAGCTGCCGCCCCGACACAATCCCTTAAAACTGCATTAACCCCAGCCCGGGTGGCCGGGAAGCAGCTCCAGCGAGCGCGAGGCCTCGGGAAGGATCCCGGCGCAAGGCCTCAGGAAGGCAYTCCCGCTTGGCACCTCCGACCCGCTGCCACGGCCCAGCCAGGGTGAAGCTCCCAGACACGTTCCAGGTTATTAATGATTAAATTAATCTAAGCATCCCGAGCATCCGCGGGCGCTGGCAGCACCATGCCGGAGCGTGCCGGCTGTGCCCTGGGGGAAGGCTGGGATGAAGGCTCACACTGACACTCACACTCACCCTGGCCCTCCCCATCTGCAGCCACTGCCTCATCCCCGCTCGCGTGGGCTGCCCACGGCMACGCCAGTGCAGACATGGGCACACACAGCACACACAGTGGGGCCCTGYGTCTGTGTCCCCTCCGGTGTTTTCCTGCTCGTTCCTCCCTGGCTTGCACACACACATGGACACACAGACACGTGTGTGTTTTGAGATCCAGGCACAGGAAYACACACAGGGAGAGACAGGGACACTCCCATGCACACACAGACACGCACATTAAATGACACGGGTACACACGCTGGCACACACACACACACATAATGCACGCGGATGCACACACCCCTGTATACAAATACCAACACACGGTTGTGACCCTGCACACCAACAACCACAAACACGTGTGGAGACACACACACAGACACAGGTACCCCTATAGTGCACACACACACACACACACRCACATATAGGCACACACAGAAATGCACACACAGACACGCACAAATGTGCTCCCACATGCAGGCACAAGCACAAAACCATTCACACCCGCACGTCGTATACATCACACACACACACACGCACGTGTACGCATCCCCTCGCACACACCACATACACACGTGCACAGACACGGGCATGGAAGCATGCACGCACATCAATGTGCACAGACACATCAGCGCGCACACACACGCACGGCCCCAGCCCATTCCCGGCCCCGCAGCCCCGCCCGTTCCCGTCGCGCCCCTCCCCGTCCCGCCCCGTCCCGCCCCATCCCGTCCGTTCCCGTCCGCCGCGGCCATGGCGCGGGAGGTGCTGGCCGTGGGCGAGCAGCTGGCGGCCGAGGCCACCTGCGCGGTGTGCCTGGAGCTGTTCGCGCAGCCCGTGCTCACGGCGTGCGGGCACAGCTTCTGCAGGCAATGCCTGGAGGACGTGCTGGGGTCCCCCCCGCGCCCCACGCCCTGCCCGCAGTGCCGCGCCACGGTGGAGCCGGACTCGCTGCGCCCCAACCGCTCGCTGGGCGCCGTGGCGGGGCTGGCCAGGGCCCTGGAGGAGGCGGCGCGGCGGCCGCGGTGCCCCGAGCACGGCGAGCCCCTGGCGCTGTTCTGCCAGCCCTGCGCCGTCTCGCTCTGCGCGCTCTGCCGGGACGGGCCCGGGCACCGCCAGCACCGCGTCTGCCCCGCCGACGAGGCCGCCCGGGAGCTCCGGGTACGGGGCGGCGCCGGGAGAGGGGATGGGGGGGCTTGGGGAGGGCYGGGCGCCTTGGCTGCCGGGGTTGGGGTGGCCGAGGGGCACAGGTTGGGGTCCCCCCCGGCACGGGCTGGGGTCCCCTCTGGGCACACGTTAGTGTCCCGTCTGGGCGCGCATCTGGGGTCCCTTTCAGGGAAAGGCTGGGGTCCCCTCCATACATGGGTGGGGTCCCTTCCAGGCAGGTATCCAGGGTCCCTCCCAGGCACAGGATGAGGTGTCCTGTGAGCACGGACTGGGGTCTCCTCAGGGCACAGGTCTGGTTCCCCGCCACGCACAGGTTAGGGTGGGTCCCTGGCCAGCCACGGATTTGGGACCTCACCCAGCTGCTGGCTGGGGTCGCTGGCTGGGTACAGGTTTGGGGTCCCCATCTGGCCTTGGGCTGGGGTCCCGTATCCCACCCTGCTGGGCTTCCTGGTTCTCCCATCGCCTGCCTCCAGCCCACCCAGGAGCCCAGGTCCCTCTCACTGCTCACCCTTCTGTGTCCCCATACAGTCCCTTTTGCCCCGTACAGCCCCAGCCAGGGTCTCTCCCCTACAACGTGGGCTGGGGTCCCAGCTCACTGCAACACAGGAGATGGCTCAGAGGAGCCGGAGGGGTTTTTTAATTCTCCAGCGAATTTATGGAGCATGTCTGAGACACTGCTACTGTCACTGCAAACCTCTTCCCAGAAATCCCACTTCCAATGCCAAAAGTTGTTTTTCCTAATTAAAAAAAAATTTWAAAACCCCAAACCACAAACTCCAGGGTTTCCACATGAAGCTATTTCAGAGTGTTTCTGGCCAAAACAGCTGTGGAGGGGGATCTCCCCAGCCTGACTAAGCGAGTTTGGAGAGTTGGGAGCCCTCTCTGAGCTTGAAACCCACCCCCAGGCACCCAGGGGTCACCCCCATTTACTCCGCAGACTGGGATTGTCCCCACGGGGGCTGTTTGGTGACATCATCTCCCTCCTGCAAATGTCACTCCAAAATTACCAAAACCAACTTTTTTTTCTCCCTGCCTCAGGAGACACTCCACAGCAACCTGGTTTCTCTACAAAAACAGAAGGAAGAATTGAAGTCCAAAGGAGAGCAGAAAAGTGACACCAGTGCTAGCCTGCTGGTGTGTRTTCCTTTCCATGCCCCACACTGCTCACCCACCTGGCTCTCCAGGAATGTCCCATCTTTCCCTCTCCCCATATATATCTATCTCCTTTTCCATGACAACATGCTTTTCTCTCTCCCTCTCTGTCCATCCCATATCTCCTTCTTGGGCCCATCAACATCCAGACTTGCCACCCATCTCTCCATTCTTCCCACTTTTCCTCTACAAAATTTCTTGTCCCTTTCCATGTGATCCTTGCCCCTCTCTGCAGCACCCATTCCCCTGTGGAGGCAGCGGGAGGCTGGGCTGGCTCAGGGCCTCCATGTGGTGCCTTGCAGATGAGAGTGGTCTCAGAGCAGCAGCGTGTGCAGGACATCTTTGAAGAGCTGCAGCAGTTCCTGAAGGAGCAGGAGAAGATCCTGCTGGCCCAGCTCGACCAAGTGTCCCAGGAGCTCATCAAGAAGGGCCATGAATACAACTCCAGTGTTCTGGAGAGGGAATCACTGCTGGACACGGTGACTGCGCAGATCGAGAAGAAACGGGACCAGCCGGTGTTCGAGTTCCTCATGGTGAGGCTGCATCACCTACCTGGGCACTGTGATCCCCTGGTGAGGCTGTGTCACCTACCCGGATGCTGTGTCCCCTTGGTGGGGCTGTGTCACCCAGCTGGGCGCTGTGTCCCCCTGGTGAGGCTGTGTCACCCA
>JACAXG010000193.1:355734-427221 GCA_018881555.1 Amblyornis subalaris
GCTGTGTCCCCCTGGTGAGGCTGTGTCACCCAGCTGGGCGCTGTGTCCCCCTGGTGAGGCTGTGTCACCCAGCTGGGCGCTGTGTCCCCCTGGTGGGGCTGTGTCACCCACCTGGGCACTGTGATCCCCTGGTGAGGCTGTGTCACCCAGCTGGGCACTGTGATCCCCTGGTGAGGCTGTGTCACCCAGCTGGGCGCTGTGTCCCCCTGGTGAGGCTGTGTCACCCAGCTGGGTACTGTGTCCCCCTGGTGAGGCTGTGTCACCCAGGTGGGCGCTGTGTCCCCCTGGTGAGGCTGTGTCACCCAGCTGGGCGCTGTGTCCCCCTGGTGAGGCTGGGGCACACACCTTGCACCCTCCACGTCCTGGTGCAGCCCGGGGCGGCCAGGCTGTGACACCATGGTGTACCCAGTGTGGGTCGGGGCCCTGAGGGAAGGGAGGGTTGGGATGAGGTGTGGGGTGACCCTCAACCCCCATAACCTGCTTCACACAGCCAGGCAGCCACTGTAGCTCCCTGCCCCGGGCACTGCTGTCCTTCTCAGCAGTGCCAAAGCTCACCTGTGTTTTCTCTCTTCCAGGATGTTGGCAAAATCCTGAGCAGGTATGCAACAGGCTTGGTGTCGCTCCTCCCTCACAGCTCTTCTGGGCAGAGGTTTGGGAATGCTGCAGGAGCTGGGAGGGAGGTGGTTTGTCCTGCTCGGTATTTGGGATTTCATGTGATGTTACCAGGAACCAGAGGCCGTTGCACCCCTCTTAAAAACGGGGTTCCCATRCCAACAGCTGGGACACAGCTCCCCTGAGTTCTGTGGCTGCAGAGATTTCCCTGTTTCCCTCCTGGCCCTGTTTGACAGCTGGGCTGAGAGCTCCTCTCTGTGTTATTCCCTCCTCAGCTGCGAGTTAGCCGGGATCCCAATCCCAGAGCCGTTTTCCCCGGAGCTGCAGAGGAGCGTTGAGASCCTCTCTGAGACGAGGCAGCTGGTCCTGGACATGGTGGCCAAATTCAAAGGTAAAGTTCTGCTGGCTCCGTGCTGTGCTTCACCTGGGCTTGGCTGGCAGCGGGAAATCCTCTCTGCCTGGTGCCTCGCCCTGGGGCTTGGGAGCAAAACAYGCCTGCTCCAGATGGGAACCATCTCCAAGATTGGCTTTGCTGGAGCCGGGGGCTGTGGGAGCCCCACATCTGGCTTGCTGTCCTGATGGGGAGCGGGAAAGGTGCCACAGGAGAGACACTCACGCATCTTCCTTTCCCTCTTCCAGTGAACCTGCRGAGCGAGATAGACAAGGAAAGGGGTAAGTTTCTGGAGCTGATGGGCACAAGTGAGGGGGAAAACTTTTCCYGGGTGAGTTTCCTCATGTCCTTGGTGCAGAGATAGGCTCACACCACAATGTCTAAACCTGGCATCTGTCTAGAACCATGTCCTGTTGTTTTATCTAGGCCTGCTATAAGAATATAGGCCTGCTGGTCCCTGTGCCAGGCAGCACCAGTGATGCTGTCCTGTGACACCAGACGAGGGCCAGGACAGCACAAGGCCATGTCAGGCTGTAACCAGTTAAGCAGAGGGGCTGTGCATGTCTTGAGCTGGCATTTAGGCACAATCAGTTGTTCTTCTGCAGGTGCTTGGGGTCCACATGGCGCTGCCAGACCAGTTTGGGTCTGGCTGGCGCCATYTGTGCTGAGGCTGCTCTCTGCACTCTCAGTTTTTGGGATGGTGGACTTGAGCACAGGACAGTCGTGCCTCAGTTTCCCCCACACTGCAGTCTCCGGAGGAGTGGGCTTAGCAGAGGGTCTGGGGTGGTGACACCTGTGCAGCCCTGTGGGATGGCCACGGGATGGCAGCAGAATATCCCATATGGACAGGCAGCTCCGGCTCTGGAGTGAGGTTGCCTGGTTGCTCGGCAGAGCAGGGTTTGGAGCTGGTTTTTCCTTTGGTTAGCACTTGTCACAGGAGCAGGAACTGGCCTGGCAGCACTCCTGCCTTGCAGCAATGCCTCCTCACAGCCCCGGGATATCCTGCTCCCCACAGCCAGCAATATCCAGCAGACATGGAAGCAGGTTTAGCAAAGCCCCCCATGTCTGTCCCCTGCATGTGGGGACACTGCCTGGCTCAGCTGTGCTTCAGGGAGCGTCTCTTCACCCGTGGGGCCCAGAGCGGGGGGCAGGGAGGGTCCCGTGTCCCGTGCCACCCGAGGGGGCTGCGGGAGTGCCCGCTGTGCTCCCAGGACACGTGCCAGCCCCGTGGTGCAGGGGGAGAGGTGCTGGTTCTCTTCTCAGCGGGCACAGACTGACGTTTCTGTCATCCTTTAGAGAAGGTAACACTGGACCCGGAGACAGTGAGTCCTCACCTGACCCTCTCGCAGGACCACAAAACCGTCTGGCTGGGAGATGGAAAACAAGACCTCCCTGACACCCCCAAGAGATTCACGGGCAGCCCCAGTGTCCTGGGCTCCCGAGGGTTCACGTCTGGGAGGCATTACTGGGAGCTGAAGGTCAGGAATGGGGACAGCTGGGCAGTGGGGGTGGCCCTGGAGTCCGTGCAGAGGAAGGACTCGCTCAGCATGGCCCTGGGGAAGATCTGGGCCCTGCGGCTGGACTGGGACGGCCAGTACACAGCACTCCATATGCCCCCCGCCCCCCTGGCACTGGAGCAAGAGCCCCGGAGAATCAGGGTCCACCTGGACTACGAAGCAGGCCAAGTGACCTTCTACAACGCGGAGAACATGACACAGATCTTGCAGTTCGAGGCCTCCTTCACTGAGAAAGTCTTCCCATATTTTTGGCTCTGGTCACGAGAAACCCACATCCAGTTGTGTGACTGATGGGGTCAGATGGCTCCTGGTCCCCTGCCCGTGCCCTTGGCTAGCTGAGCAGGGAAGAGGTGTGGGAATGACACGGCATCACGCTGCAAACTCACTGCAGCTCTGCCTGGGCTGGATTCCTTCTGCACTTYGCTGCATCTCCTCCCGCTAAGTCCTTTGGAGCATTAAAGAAGTGCTGTCCTGCCTGGGGGTGTGTGCATGATGCTGGTATCCTGGCCAGATCCCACGGTGACAGTGTCCTACCTCTCCCTGCGGGCACTGAGGACACGGGAATAATAAGAGGGAGGAGGGAAGGGGCTCTGATTGTCGACGCCAGCCTTTGGCAGCACTGCATGGCTTGTTGCATCTGTGCTGTGCTGTTTTGGAGAATGCAGCCACCCCGCACCCAGGAAGTCAGGGTGGAGCCGCGAGTTTATGATAGTGGTGATAACTGCTCTAAAAGCCTAAAAGGAAAATGTTCAGGGAGGGTCAGGGYGGACCGGAGTGAGAGCAGAGCTGAAAGAGCAGCAGGAGCCCGGGGGTGTGATGGGGATCTCTGAGATCCGGGGTGGTCGGGGAAGGAGCAAACACCACGTTATGTAATCCAGGAACCGCGAGCATTGTGTGACTGGTGGGTGGCCCGGCCCGGGCAGAGGGACTCGGATCGTGTCCTGGAGGTGTGGGATCCCCTGGATCCAAGGTGATCAGCTGGAGAAAGCAGCCTCTGCAACCATCGGAGAGACACGGCAGAGGATCTGCCGGMGTCTCGACAGCAGAGATCTGCAAACTCTGAGCGGCGGAGAAGCTGCGTGTCCTGAGGTTTTACGAGGAGTGCAACTGGGGGGCAGTCACGTCTTCTCCCTTCTCCCGCTCGTCGCTCCATGAGCCCCATCCCGGTGCCGCAGGGATGTCCATTGTCTTATTTCCACAGCCGCTCACCAAACGTCTCACAAAAGCAGCTTTTGTTCTCATAGAGAGCTCATTTGAGGAGAAATGATGTGGGAATGACTCTTTGTCTCAGCGAGGCCGTGTTATCTGCTAAATTTGTGCGCTTTTTTCCTCTTATCTTCCCCATTTTCCCCCCACGCCCAGGCTAAAGGGAGACCGCCGGAAACATGGTGGCGAAGCGGCGRCTCAGTGAGGAGGGACTACATTTCCCAGCGCGCAACGCGGAGAGGGAGAAGGCTGTGGGCACGTTGGGAATACTGGGAAATGTAGTCCCCCGCGCTGGAGCGCATGTYCCCCAACCACCCTGATTGCCTCGCGTTCCGATTGGCCCAGAGCCACGTCAAGCAACCGCCGTGGGCGGGGCCTCGCCCCCRCGCCGCCGTTCCTACTGGCCGGGCCGCGCGCGGTGGGAGGGGAGGTTTGAAAAAAAACAACCCGCCCCCCGCGGGACGCCGCGCGCTGATTGGCTGAGCCGCGGTTTGGCGCCAGCTTCGGAGCGGGCGACGGGTACCGGCTGGGCTCAAAGCACTGCGGCGGCCGCGCTGACGGCAGGGACGGACGGCTGCGCTTACAATTCCCCTTCCCACTCCAATGGATCCCACCCCGAGCGCTTCCCACCGCCGCCGCCTCCTGCTCCTCTCGCCGGCATCTCCCGCCTCGCCCGCCGTGGTTAAGGCGCTCTTTCAGGATGAGCTCTCGCCTGTCTCCGATCTCCGCCTCACCATGGAGCAGCTGGGGCGCGGGTGAGTCGGGGCGCTGGGCCCGGGCACCCCCCTTTTTCCTGCCTCTGCCATGACTCCCTAAAAACACGAGGTTTGGAGGGGTTATCCCCCCCTTTTTGATCCTGTACTCAGGGAGCCCCCCCTTTACCACCGCCCTCCCCCGCCATGGGAGCCCTCCCGGGCACTTTGTCCTCCTTCCAGGACGTTTTCTTCCCCCTCCCGGACCCGACGCGAGGCCTGGGGAGGCTCCCACCCATTTAGAGAAACCCCAAGGCCTCCAGGAGTCGTTTTCCTTCCGTTCCATCCACCGCCATAATTCCCTCCCGCGCAGTGAAGCCTTATGGAACTGCCCCCCCCCCCCCCAAAAAAAAAAATCCAAACCCCTGGGTGTCTTTATACCCCATCCCAAACCCCACAACCCCAAGGATGTCTTTTAACCCTCTCTTCCCGCCCCAGACCCCAAAACTTCTGGAATATGTTTGCCCCGCTCTTGCCATTACAAGGTCTCGGGAACTCCTTCCCTATCCCCCTCTTTCCAGAAACAAGGCCTCGGGATGCTCATCTGCCCTCACCCCTCAAAAAATAGTGAGCCCTCGTGGATCTCCTGCTCCTCCACCCCTCAAATGGAGGCCTTGGGGGTCTCTTCATCCCCTTCTCCCGCCAGGAATGAGGAATTGAGGGCTCGTCCTGCTTTCGCTCCTTCCAGTCACTCTCCCCACACTTAACCGAGGCCTCCAGCACCTCCTTTCCCAACCCTTCCCCCAAAAACGAGGCCTCCCGGAGCTGTTTCTCCCCACCCCCACCCATGAGGCCTCGAGGAGTTTTTCCCCCCCACTTTGCAAACTTCCATGACTCCCTGAAGGTCCCCCACCCTTTTCCTGATGCCTCCCCCCTGCAGGGCTCTCTCCCCCTGCCCCCATCCCACATGGATCCATGCTCTGGGACACCTTCCCCCTTCCCTGGTTCTGCTCTGGGCATCCACCTCCCTGCTGAGCCCTTCCCTGGGCTTCTCTCCCACAAATACCTTTGTGTCCCTTCCCTGTCCTTCCTGCTTTCCCTGTTCCTGCACCCTCCTCTCTCTTCTGTCTCCCATGTGCTGCAGTCTCTGGGCTCTGCAGCTCCTCTCCCATTCCCRTAACTCCAGCCACAGTTGCTCCATCTTCCTGGTCTCTTAACTCCTCTAATCCCATTATTCCCACAGTTTCTGTGCTGTGTGGCTCCTGTTTTGCCCTGGCCCACTCAGGTCTCAATGACCCCCCTGGGTTTTGTTTGTTGATTTTCTGTCATTCTCATTTTTGCAATCACCTGCTTTATGATCCTTCCCTCCTTCAGATTCCTGGGATTCCTGCAAACCATTGGCAGTCCCCTCCATGTAAATTATCCAGTCCTTTGAGTGTGTAGCCCTGGCTACATTTTTTTTCAATTAACCACGTGCTGGAGCCTCACTCAAGTAGCTTTTCCCTTATTTATGTGGGGGTCCATATGATTTTCTTCTCTCTCAGTCCTRAGGTTTAGTGGATAAAACAAAATTTGGGAGGTAATTATTTGTAAAAATAGCTTTGAATTAGAATTTTGGCAATTTTTTCTATGCAAAACCTGAATTAAAGGAGTGGCTGCCAAAGAGAGGGTTGCACTTCCGAGCAGGATAACTGGACTTTGATCGAAATCCAGGTGATGATCACCTGTGCTGTACCTACTTCCAATGTTGTATTTCTTGCTTCAATGAGCTTTTAAAGCAAA
The DNA here is from genome assembly GCA_018881555.1 of Amblyornis subalaris. Classification (NCBI taxonomy): domain Eukaryota; kingdom Metazoa; phylum Chordata; class Aves; order Passeriformes; family Ptilonorhynchidae; genus Amblyornis; species Amblyornis subalaris. The sequence continues at coordinate 361,935 of JACAXG010000193.1, forward strand.
TCCTAAATTTCCTTTGCAGGCAGCGTGAAAACCTGGAGCAAGATCTGGGAACCAAGAATGGATTACACAGATCAGCATCATCAGAGTCCACAGACTCAGGTAGGGCTTCCTTAATTAATAAATAATAATTAGGAAGTGAAAAGCAATGCATTTTTGCATGGCTCCCACTGCAAGCAGCTCCCAGGGTTTGGATAGAGGAGTATCCCTGCCTGCAATCCCTGCAGCCCCATCACATTCCTGTGCTCTTGGAAGAAGGGAAGCAGGTGGAAAATCCCTCAGGAAGCCTCTGCAGCTCACGGCTTGGGCTGTGGGTGGGTTTTTTTGCTTTAATTGTCCCGGAGACTGTGAGCAGCAGAGGTAACAGGGAGGGAAAACTGGTTCTACCCCTGGGGTGACTCCAACAGAGCCCTTTTCCCTTTTTTCCCTGCTGTGCTTTGTGCTCCGGGGTGGTGTTCATTGGAGCAGTTTTGTGGTTCCATGRTGTCCTGCTCTGGACATGGTGACAGGCAGCAGGGACAGCTGGAGGTGGATCAGGCTGCTGGGGATAACCCAAGAATCATTGGGGAATTGGAGTCCCACCATTCCCTGGCCCAGGGTGGCTTGTGGATGTTGGTGTGGAAGACAGGGAGATGGTGTTTCATCCCTCACTGTTGGGATCTCTGGGGGCTCCTGCCCTTTGGAGGGTGAGGAGGGTGAGTCCTCACTGTGTTTTCTCTCCTTAAACCCAAACTGTGCCAGTGAGTGGCTTTGTCCTGTGGCTCTTTGTTCCCAAGAGCTGGTTGATGATCTGAAACCCCTCGCTTCTGGTACTACCCTGGAAGGATTTTTTGGTTTTCAGATGAGATGTTTTATCAGTGAAAATGAAATAAGCTCTCACCCCATAACTTGTAGATTCCCTGTGGTGCTTTATTGCTGCAGCTCAGAGAAGTCACTGTTTCCACCTGAATTTATGCCCCATTTTGAGGGCACTTCCAGCCTAAAGAAGAACTTCATGAAGTGCTAAAACACAAGTACAGCTGACAAACCACAGAGCAGGATAGAGCAACCAGCCTTGCTAAATCCTCACCTTCTGCAGCTCCTCAGGATCTGTCTTGGAGTGACTTTGGATGTGTCTGTACTGAAATGCCGTGGGGCTGTAAAGTTTCACTTGTTTTGTGCTTAGGAAGTGCTTCCTGTTATTTCGAGTACATTAAGAAGGGGCTTTTGACTGCTTATTTTTTTGGAATGAGCCCAAAATTTCTTCCTAGGAAGCGGCATAACTGAAAACAGGGCTTAAAAAAAACCAACCCTAAAGGACTAAATTGTTTATTAAGGTGTGTGTGAGAGGATAAAGTRAGAGTATTCCATGCTGTGTGACAGCCCAGGCAGAGCTTGGGGGGCTTTTTTTAATTATTCCTGTTTTCCCCCAAGCACTAATACTTGATGATCCATGCCCAAACCCCACAGTGCGGAGTGTCTGTAACTCTTGTTTATTCTCTGCCAAGGTGAGGCTGCAGATGGGACTTTCCACATGAATTTCCTGGGTCTTCCTGTGGAAATCTGTAGCAATGTCCAATAATCCCTGATTCCTGGATATTAATCAGTGGGAAATCTGTGTTTCCTCTGCAGGTTTGGCTTTGGATTCTCCCGGCCCTGCGACCTCACACGACTCCATGGAGGACACGTGAGTAACCCTGACTTGTGGCATCATTAACCAACATGGGCTAATGAGGCTTGGTGGGGCTTTTCCTCTGCTGGCACATGTGCACTTGGGGCTTCCCTCCTGCACTTCTCCATGTGCTCCACAGCTGGAATGCTGGGATTGGCCCTGCCTGTGCCCAGAGCACTGAAGTGCTGGCTCTGAGGGAGGGTGTTGTACCAACCACATGGCACTGGGCAGCTTCCTGGAGTCTGAGGCTGCACCAAGTTGTATCTAAATTGCATTTTTTAACAATGTATGCTTGTCTGTGCCTTAACTGATCTCCTACTCAAAACATCATTGAATTTGGGAAAGACCTCTAAGATACTCGAGTCCAACCTTTGATCTTTTGCTTTTAGGTTTGAGAAAGCAATTCTCAAATCCAGCAGAGTGAAGTAAGTATAATTCTATTTTACATTCATACTCGGTGTCTGTTTTCGTTTATGGAGTTGGGAGGGTGATTTCTATTCATGTCACTGCCTTTTAAAACAAGATGTTGAAATAAATCTTGGTTCTTTTTTGTTGTAGCCTTCGAATGCCTTTCAGAAGAATCCATTCCSTGCCAGTAAGTAAGAGTGGTATTGATGTTCTGTAAAAGTTAAAGGATTTAGCATGGTTTTAGCTGAAYACATTCCCTGACTTGCTAATTTTCTGGCTTCAAGACCAGCTGCTGGGGTACTTAATGTCAAAATTGCACCTTGTAAATTCCAAATGTCACTTAATTTAGTGTGAAATTTCCGTGATGTGGCTCCATCACTGGTCCACTGGAGCATTTTGGTCCCTGTAGCAAGATGTCAGCAGAGGATTCCTGCACTGGCTGTGCACAGATTTGTAGTCAGAGACTTTCCAGTCTTTATTAACCCTTTTGTGCTTAAAATGTGCCTGTGCAAGGACTGATGCAGTCCTGGACTGGCCTTTCTGTGTTGTAGCAAAGCCTGCTGGGGTCCAGCCCTGCTCTGAAGAGAAACCACTCTGACTCTCTGGACACTGATGCTTTTCAGCCTTTGGAACAAGATGAAAATAAGGAGAATGTAAGTGTTGTTTCCTGTTGCCTGCCATGATCCGGTAGGAGAGGTGGGACAGCTGGATTAGCACATCCCTGCACCAGGGAATGTGGTGGAAAAGGCTTCAGTTACTGCCTGCCAGGCTGTGGCTCAGGCATGACCACCTTCTGCTCAGTTTTTCTGAAGGGAACTTGCAGCACTGATTAGAGTGGCTGCAAACTGATGGGAGGTTAACAAAAATTGGGAACACTTTGCACAGCTCTGCCTTCAGGCCACTGACCCTGACTCCTTTTTGGTTGTGCCAAAGGAAAATGTATTCCCACTGTTTGCTCTAGACAGCTCCAAGAGCTGGCTCCAGAAGGTGTTTGAGTAGATCACCCCCTTTCTTCCCCCTGCTGCCATGGGGAGCCCCAATTCCTCATGGAATCAGTGTCCTTTGGCCTGCCCTGGCTGCTGGGAATCCCATGGGTGGGACTCCAACAGCTCTGCAGGTGTCAGGACACAGCCTTGACTGCCTCCAAAATGATTTATGCTGTAGAGAAGCTGACTGACAGAAATAGAAAAGCCCTGAAGCCTGTAGGTGATGCCAAGAGCATAAATGCTGGATTATGTTAAGTGAAACACTCCTGTAATATCTTTAATTTGAAAACATTCACCTTCAGACTATTCCTGCTGGCAGCAGGGAGCTTAAATCCAAAATGTCAGGCAGTTTAAAAAAAGATAAAAGGATCCAAGCAATTTACTCAGTTTGTAATTTTGCTAAAATGATCATTTTGCTCCTTTCTATTTCAGGAGTCATTTGAGTTTAAGARGCCAACCAAACCAGCTTCTCGCTGCTTCCGTGATGGGAGGGGTGCTCCTGCAGCAAGGCAGAATTCATCTCCAGCTCAGGTAGTAAGTTCTTTTCAACTAAAAAATTTTCACCTAATTCTCTGCTGCTCATTCTCTGGGATGAAAAAAAACTGCATCAGGTTTCTGAGGTGCTGATGTCACTCAGGTGCCAAACAGAAAAACTTATTTATCTGCCAGATAAGAAAATTCTTCTCACTTTTGGCTCATGAGATGGTCAGAAATTTGAACCATTGTTCTGGGAAAGATGAGTCAGCCCAGAGCTGAGGTTCTGCTCAGTAACTGAGGGGAGTGGGAGATTGGTGTGGAATTGAAATTGATTTCATGATCAGTAAAGTTGATATTTAGTATTGAGGCAGATGCACTTGGACCAACAAACCCAACTGTGGTGATGGAACTGGGTTTTGTGTCCAGACATGGCATCCAGGGAGGAAATGTTACCTTATTCGTATCCTGTTGTTTAGAAAAAGCAACTGAAAAATCATGATGGGTCCTTGCTAATTCCTGCCTGTGCTGTGCTCAGCACCTGCAGCTCAGTGTGTGGGAATAGCCATGGCAGCCCCTCCGTGGCTACAGCATCCTGCAGGGAACAGAGGGAATGTTGTTAAACTCACCCTGTCTTCTCTCAGCTGCCCATGGGTGAAACAGCCTCGGGAGATCAGGAGGGCTACAGGGCAGCCTTCCTGCAGCAGCATTCCCTGCCCTCCTCGGAAAGCGAGGATGACGATGGCTTCCTGGAGCTGCTGGATGACCAGGATTTGAAGGTATGTGCAGAGGGAATACGATGGAGATCCCCAAATCAGCTCTGGCTGATGTGTCCGTGGTGTGCTCTGGCTGCWGTCGCTGTGCTCAAACTGCACCACGCTGGGTTTTTGGGAATCACAGAATTCCAGACTGGTTTGGGTTGGAGGGGACCTTGAAGCCCATCCAGTTCTAGCCCCCTGCCATGGGCAGGGACACCTTCCATTAGGAGACTTAGTGGAGATTAGTTCTCACTATCTTTTTCAACTCACAGTGGGGTGTCTCTTACCTTGTAAGTGCCCTTCCCTAGTGCAGACAGTGGGATTTGCTTGGTGTGTGAACAAGTGAATTATTTTTAGTTTGAGAACTGAGGGAATTATTTGAACAGTTGGCATTTTCCTTTAGATACTTGCTGAAAAAGCCAGAGGTGGTAATTGCTTTGAGCCACTTAAATACAAGACTGTTTCCAACTGAGTTTGAAATGCTTAAAGCTCTGGAGGCTCATCATTGGTAATCAATCAATGAATTTATAGAACTCACCCTCTCCAACATGGCTCGGCTCAGTTGTATTATTTCATTAAGAATTGGGCTAATGATGGAGTTAAATCCCTAAAGCTGCTCCAACAGCTGAATTCAGCTGGAATGTTTGCCCGAGCCCCGCAGGAGCTGTATTTGCAGTGCCTTCCGTGGTGAAACAGATGGGAATGAGCTTCCTTCTCTCCCCAGAATGACGAGGAGATGCCCTCGGACGTGTCCAGCCTCTGGACGGCGCCGCTGGTCATGAGGAGAGCGGACAGTCGGGTGAGTGTCCCCACAGCAGGGACAGGGGCTGCTCTGGCAGCTGGGACAAGTAATCCCACTGTCTCCTGCATCCCTAAGAACAGCAAAACAAGCCCTGGCTTAACCCCCTGCAGAATTCCTTATCTCTGGAGCTGTTTTACCTGGGAGACTTTGTCAGTGGGGAACAATTGGCGTTTATAGGCAAAAAATTTCTTTTTGCACTTCATAAATGTGAGAAGATCTTGACTTCCCTTATCAGAGTCTTGACACATGTGGAATTCACTCTGCACAGACTCACCTGGAATGCTGTAACCTGATCCCCCGATAACAGACTGGGAAGGGAGTTTAGACTCCAGCAAAAAGCTCCTTAATCTGCTGATAAATTGGCTGCTAATTGGTGTAGAGCACTTTGCTGGCTCTTTATCTTGCTTATGGTGCTCCAAGCTCCCCCAGTAACAAGTGTTACTGGAAATGTAAAGCCTGGATAATTCGGATTAACAACCCCCTGTTGCTGTGCAGTGATGCTGCCTGAAAAAAGGCGAAGTTTGGAGTAATTTTAAAGCCTGAGCTGTGTTTATTTTCTTTTATAAATCTTTGCTGGACAACTCAACTCCTCTCCTTCCTCACAGGCCAAGCGGTGCCGGTTGTTTGGCTCTTCRTCCATATCAGGCATTGCAGGAAGAACCACCCAGAAAAGGATGGAGAGATCCCAGGAAGAGAATTCTCCAGGGAAAAGCAAGAAGAGGAAAAGCCTGCCTGGAACTTCGGAGGACGTGACGGTTGGTGGCTCAGGATCCACTTTGGGACAGAGAATTGATGAGGGGAGATCCAGTATTGGGGTCTGGTTTCCGAAGGTTGGAGGGAGGTTTTCCGGGTGGATTGCTGGCAGTTCTCTCTGGATCRTGCTGGAGATTTGGGGGATCTGGGGCAGCAGTTGCACGTTCCTGAACCTGAGCTTTGCCCTGATCCGGCAGGGAAGCTGAGGAGTCAGTTCAGGGCTTTGGAGTAAACTGTGAGTTGTCAGTTATGGGAAACAGGGATTGGGATGTGTCTGCYCTGGGTGCTCATGGATCTCTAACCTGTGTCCTCCAGAGCCTGAAGCTGGTGAGGACCCAGCCCTCCACAGCAGAGATCGAGAGCATCCTGGACAGTGACCAGAGAGACCTCATCGGGGACTTCTCCAAGGTAATTCCACACATTCCATGGCCAAGTGGTAACTCAAGTGTTTTAAGGGCCTCTCTTGGTGGGGGTGTCTCAAACCAGCCCAGAAAAGCACTTCCCTTTACAGAGGCTTTTCTGTTCCCMCATAAACCTGCCTTGCTTCTTTGGACTTGATCTTGGAGGTCTTTTCCAACCTTAACAACTCTCTGGTTTTCAAACAACCAGGAGAGGCTGTTGGTGAGAGGGAATGTCCCAGGTTAGACACAAAGTGATCCATTTGTGGTTAAAGACCTATAAAATCCCTCTGGTGTAGAGCCAAAAATTAAAGTCTGTCCCTGATTTTAGAATTCTTAGTTTGAACTCCTGAAGGGATTCTGGTCAAGCAAAGTAGCTGTTAGAGAATGAGCTGCTGGATGCTGTGCCATCACCCACATAACTCACAGCTGGAATTCTTTCAATCCTGTCTCTTCCAGAGTTACTTATTTGACACTGTCGATGGGAAACACCAAGATTTAAAATACATTGACTCAGAAATGGTGAGTGCTCCAAGGAGAGCCAGAAAAATTCTTTCCTGGGGGCTGGGGAACAACATGAAAATGGCCTGAAACAACTGAAGTCTGGTTTTTTGTATTTTTTTTTTTTTTTTCCTAAGATTGTGTCTGTGCTGACTGGGAAGTTTGAGAGCTTCATCAAGCAGTGTGTGATAATTGACTGTAGATACCCCTATGAGTATGAAGGAGGACACATCAAGGTATGTTTGCCCCATAAAGCAATGCAGGGGGGTCTGAAGCTGCAGTCTGGGGTCACTTGGCACCGTGTGGGGCTGATTTTTATCCAAGGCCATGTGGATATGTGGTTCCTGAGGTTTCCCAGTCTCCCRCTGGGATCCCATCATGCCCATCCACTGCCTGGATCTTGGACACTTGAGTTCACACCTGTGTCATAAAGTGACTTTTCACCAAAGGAGGGGACCTTCTGTTTTGTGTAAGCAGAGGAGGGGCCTGTGGCCATCAGGGTCACAGTTCCCAAGGAGGATGTGACACTTGGTGTCCAACATATTGATATCTCAGGAAGTGAAAATTAGAATGTTAAACTTCATTTAAATCACAGACTTCAAACATCCAATGGCTGTGTAAAACAACCAGGACCAGGTCACCCAGACAGGCTGTGGTGGTAGAGCCCCTTCCAGTGCCTAGAGGGGCTCCAAGAGAGCTGGAGAGGGACTTGGGACAAGGGCACRGAGGGACAGGACACAGGGAATGGCTTCCCACTGTCAGAGGGTAGGGTTAGATTGGATGCTGGGAAAGAATTCTGTGAGAGTGGTGAGGCCCTGGCACAGGTTGCCCAGAGCAGCTGTGGTTGCCCCTGGATCCCTGGAAGTGTCCAAGGCTGGGCTGGAKGGGGCTTGGAGCAACCTGGGCTAGTGGAAGGTGTCCCTGCCCATGGCAGGGGTGGCACTGGATGGGCTTTAATGTCCCTCCCAAGCCAAACCATTCTGGGATTCTATAATTGATCCTGAMTGTTGCCCCTTGAGCAAAGGCCCTCCCAAATACAGGAGATGGGGARGGAATCTAACAAGCCACAACCTCCAGGTGCTGAACTGGCCACCTGAAGCAGGTCCTGGTCACCCAGAGCCAGTTCCAGACTGTCCATGGTGTCTGGTGGGGGTTGGAGCTGTGTTGGGAGAGGGTTCCAGAGCTCCTCTTGCAAACCAAGATGAGGAATTGGCTCACGAGGGAGCGGGATGAGTTTGTGGCAGCTCCCCTGCCCTCACTGCTTGGACTCTGCCCTTCCAGGGTGCCATAAACCTCCACATGGAAGAGGATGTGGAAAACTTCCTGCTGAAGAAGCCGATCCAGCCGTCGGAGAACAAGCGCGTCATCGTGGTGTTCCACTGCGAGTTCTCCTCGGAGCGCGGCCCTCGCATGTGAGTTCTGACTCCTGGATCAGGAATTGCTGCAGCACTGGGAGCAGGGCAGCCGTGGTGGCTCTGGCTGCTGTGCTGGCACCACCAGGACGTGGGGCTTGTCACCTCTGGCAAGGTTTGGCACAGCCCGGGGTGGGAGTGGCCGTGCTGGGGCTGGCCTGAAGCGCTGGAATGTTCAGAGGGAAAAGGAAAAACCAGTGAACTGTGGCTGTGTGGCTCCTCAGCCTCTCCCTGAGAGGCAGCTCCAGCTCCTGCAGTCTGAGGGGTGAGGAGTTTGGGGTGCTGGTTTGGGAGTTATTTGTTGAATGTGGGATTTAACCCGGGATTTTCCTTGCTGCAGGTGCCGGTTTGTGAGGGAGCAGGACAGGATGAGCAATGAGTACCCCAACCTGCACTACCCAGAGCTCTATGTGCTCAAGGGGGGCTACAAGGATTTCTTCTCGAGGTGCCAGGTGAGTAACATGGGTTCCCCATCCCTGGAAGTGTCCAAGGCCAGGTTGCACAGGGCTTGGAGCAACCTGGGCTAGTRGAAGGTGTCCCTGCTCTTGGCAGGAGTGGAACAACATCTTTCAGTTCCCTTTCCAACCCAGACCATTCCATGCTGATTCTATGATCTCTTTCACACTCAGAGGAGAAATTATAGATAAATAATATTAATTTATTCCTACTCAAACTTCCCTTTGGGGCAGTGTGGTTTGGCTGGGGGGCTTTTCCTGCTCTCTCTGAGGGCTGTTCCCAGAGCAGCTCAGGTTTGGCTTTCCAAGCCTGTTCCTTGTCTCGGAATTGTCTTCCTACCATAGCTGAAGGGCTTTTCCACTTGTCTCAAGAGTAAAATAGAAGTGGTTTCTGCCCCTTTAGAGCAAACTGTCACTCAGAGGAGGGATTTGAGGCTGCTCAGCCTGCTCAGAGCAGGGGAGAAGACAAGGCTTGACAGTAATTGCTGGATAATAAGTGGGAACYTCGTACAGGCCTAAACCAGCAAAATTGAAAACCTGAGCCTGGAGTTTGCAGCCTCTAATTGAGACAAGGAAACTGAAACCACCCCCAGCTATTCCCAGCACTTGAGGGTGGGATTTCTCCTGTCACTTGGCTTCTGCTCCTGCAGCATTTCCATGGTCCCAGTGCCCCTGGGACCTGTCCTGCTCTGACACAAACAGGCCTCAGTCCCTCAGGTCCCCCAGGTCCCCACACTTCCAAGTATCCCTTAGATTGCCTTCCTGGTGCATTTTCAGGGAGATACTTGGCCTGTCCATAGCCAGCTGGATGGCGTGTCAGCTCCTTCCCTGTGGGATGGTGGCTCTCCCAGCACTTGGAGTTGATGGCAGCAAGTGCTGCCCAGGGTTTTGGCTCTCCCTGTGATCTGCTGGCTCCCCTGGGCTGAGGGACACCTGGGTTTGGGTTGTCCCCGCAGATTTTGGGTTGTCCCGAGGAGGGGGCACCGAGGCCTCAAGGTGGCAGCACGGGACAGCCAACAGAGGCTCCCTGCGAGCCGGGGCCTGTCCCGAGGCACAAGGATCAGGGAATGTTCTGAGCTGGAAGGGACCCACAGCGACCCTTCATCCATATGTGGATGGAATCCACGACTTTGGCATGATCAGCACCCTGCTCCGACCAACTGAGCTGATCTCATCCTTCCAGTCTGTGCCATTCCAAGGTGAACACCACACAAACTCAGTTTGTGTGTTGTCTGCCAGGAAATCTGGGATGAGAGCCCTGGATACAAAGCCCTTGGTGCGATGGCTGTAACCTGAGTATCCCTGGGCTTTGAGCATCTGCTACGGAGCTCCCGCCTGGAACGGGGGGTCTGTCCCAGTTTATTCCAGGGCTGGCTGTTCCAGTGGCTGCTGTGGTGGGATCACCACCCTGGTGGCACTGAGGTGACCCCAGCTCCTCTCTCCCCAGAGCTTCTGCGAGCCCCAGAGCTACCGCCCGATGCACCACAAGGACTTTAAGGAGGACCTGAAGAGGTTCCGCACCAAAAGCCGGACCTGGGCCGGGGAGAAGAGCAAGAGGGAGATGTACAGTCGGCTCAAGAAGCTCTGAGGGCTGCAGGGACCAGCAAGGACTGTCCAGCCTGGGGGCTGCAGTGGGAGAGCCACCTGTTCCTGTGCTCCCACCTCCCCTGGGCTGTTCCCTCCCTGGGCACACCTGGAATTGGCCCATGCGGGCCGGACGCCAGCTGGGAGCTGCCTTGGGACTCTTTTGGTTATGTTGCTTTGTGAAAATGTTGTGGCTTCTTGTGTTGTGGGACACCCCCACAGTGCCCGGGGAGGGTGGGGACAGCCTCGTGGGCTCGGCTCGGTGGTGTCAGCACTGCCAGGGAATTTTAGTGCCTGTTATTTTTTAAATGCTTAATTTTATTTAAATACAGTCAAATGAAGCCAATAGCGCTGCGGTTGGATCATCTGGATTGTACTTAAACCTTGTTTCTGCTCCAGGGTGACCTGCTGGGGGGCATGGGGGCTCATTATTTCTCTCGGCTGCAGTTTTGGTTCTGTGTAGYGTCACGGGGGAAGGAGAATGGGGAATATCCCATTATGGCTCGAGATTCCCACCTTGCCGAAGTTTTGGAGCCCGTCTACAGGGAAATTGCTTGTTCATAAACATCATGTTCACCTCGTTTACTTATTATTGTTTTATTTCATAGTCTCTTTTTGTTACTTCTGGAGGAGTTGGTGTTTCAACAGACAGGGAATTTCTGGGAGCTGAGGGGGTTCAGCAATGGGGTGATCCCASGATTCTCAGTGGTGTTGCTGCGGCCTCTGAGGCTGCAAGTTGAAACATTCCCGGAGCAGAGCATGGCTGTGAGGAATCCCGGGATGCTGCTCCAACACGGCTGCCCTGGGGGTGACTCTGGCCACTTCTCTGTCTGCCAGGAAAGGCAGGAAGTGGAATTAATCTGTGAAGGAAGCGGAACTTCCTCGGCAGCGTTGGACCCCACAGCTGAGGAAGTTCTGCAGTGCCAGGCCCCCAGACTGCTTGGCTGCTGATTTTGGGGTCACATCAGCCCCAGTTCTTAAATCCATCTCCTCACACACCAACTTCTGGTGAAACGTGCTCCTGGGAGCAGCCATATGCCTGGGAAGCTCCCGTCTCTCTGCACGAGCTTGTCTCATGTCCTGTTGTATCCATGTCAAAAAAATACTGAGGTGGCGGTGCCTTACGTGGAATTTTAACTCATTTAAAACCTGTTTCTTAAAACCAGCTGTTAATCCTTTTGCTTTCAAGAGGATTAAACTTGCAATTCTTTCTCATTTAAAAACAAATCAGAATTTGCTGTTTTCCCTCAAAGCTGAATCCCTTGAAGGGGAAGAAGATGAAATGTTAAATCAGAAGTGCTGGTTACAAATTTCCCCCACTGCCTTTGGAAGGGCTGAACTCTGGGAAGGGGACATGGGGTGGGAGGAGGTCTCATGCTGGTGAGTAGGAGAAGGCCATGGGCAGTGACCTGAGTGACCCAAACTGGTTTTTGKTCAAGCCCCAGTGGTAAATCACCAGTTCAGGATCTCTCAGTCCAACTGCACTCAAACAGTTGCTCCATATGAACGTTTTAATTCCTCATCCCTGTTCAGAAAAAGCAGATGGAGACTGGCCTGGGTCAGGGTGCTCCTTTCCAAGGTCACTCAGCTGGAGCAAAACTATTACAGCAATCCCTGGTTCACAGCTGCACTTTCCCTAAATCTGCTTGTTATCCCAACTTCCTGGTGCTCAGGAAGCTGGATGTGGGGTGGGTGTTGTGGCTGTCCCAGCAGTCCTAGGGATGAGCTGTGTCCAGGGTTTGGGAATGTCTATAACCCTGGGGGGGGGGGAATGAGACCCCCCCGTCACAGTTCACCTCGTTCTGTGGGTTGGGAGTCCTGGGGTGGGAGAAGGCAGGGAGAGGGGCKTTTAAACAGAATCCAAACTCATTATAATCCCCAAACCAATAGATTGCTCTGGGTGAAGGGAAGACAGTCCTAAAAATCCAAACAGTTTGTTGAATCCAACTCGCAGCAGGACACTGCTGAGCTGCTCGGTGTCACCATGGTGTCAGAAGAATCCCAGGCTGATGGTTGCTGCTTTTCCTATTGTCTTTGCTTGTTGCTTCCAGGATAAACTTCCACAGAAGCTGTGGCTGCCCCATCCCTGGAAGTGTCCAAGGCCAGGCTGGACAGGGCTTGGAGCCACCTGGGCTAGTGGAAGGTGTCCCTGCCTATGGCAGGGAGTGGCACTGGATGAGCTTTAAGGTTCCTCCAACCCAAACCATCCTGGGATTCCAGGAACACCAGGGCTGCAGCCACCTGAGTGTCCAATGCTGTGTGTTCCCATCAGTCCATCTGTGTTGTGGAGAGTCACAGCTGGCTTTTGGCTGAGAATCCTGCTCTGTGCTGGAGTTTTTCCCAGTGGAGTACCTGAGAGGGCTGTTGTGTCGAGGAGGTGATGAGCAGGTGGCCAACAATGGGGTCAGCATTAAGAGCTTCCCTGGAAATACAGCAGTGCAGCTCCAAAGCCACGGGGGGCTCAAGCAGAGAACTGGGTGGGTTTTTTTCCCCCTTTCCCTCCATCTGTCACCCTTAAAACTGATGTTGAAAGCAGCTTAAACCTTCATCAGCTCCAACCCCCAGCTCCTGAGCGCCGCAGAGCTCGGTGTTTCCTCCCGTACTGTGTTACCTTTGGTGGCCTAAATGCACTCTTGTGCTCTGTCTTTGGGGCCAATAAAGGCCCACTGCAAAGGGCCAGCTGCCCTGGTCTGCCAACAGCTCCTGGATCTCTTGGATTCCCTGGGGTATTGGCAGTGGGTGTTGGACATCCCCCCCAGTGCTGCCTCAGTGGTGTTTGGGCTGCCTTATGAAAAGGGAAAAGGCGATTTTAGCCGTAACCAGGCAATTCCCTGGTTTAAAATCCTTTTGCAGCTTTTCAAGCAAACCTTCTGACTTTGCCTTTCTGTCTCTTCTGTTTCCTTTGTGCAGTGGCTCTTCCCAGGCCTCTTGGAACCTGCTGCCACATCCCTGCTCCTGTCCAGCCCCTATGGATCCCAAACTTGGAATTTTCTCTAGGTATTTGTCTGGTGAAGCTGCCCCATCTGAGGCTCTGCTGGACCAGGAGGGATTATTCCAACTGGAAGCAGCAGCACAGAGTAAGAACTGGGAAAAAGCAAAGCAGGATGTCTGCAGGGCCTGAGCTGCTGCTTTGGGCTGACATTCAAATCGTCAGGTAAAATTCCCAAACAAACCAAGCTCCTGCAGGTTTGTAGGCGGCGCTGCTGGATGTGTCAGGCAGTGGCTGGGAGAGCGCCTTCTCCCCAAAGCTAGGGGTTTGGCAGAAGGAGGCAGAAGAGACAGAAGGAATTGCCTTGGATGAAATCTTGGCTGTACCTTGGTAAGTCAATGTTTTCTGAAGGGAATTTGTGTGGCTTTGCTGGGCAGAAGCTGCTTCGAAGCTAAGAAAATCATTGGCTTTTTGTCCTGGCAATGGCTTTTAGTGACAAGTCTGACTAAGCTGGCCCCTGGAGAGCTGCTGCATGGGCAGCACTGCCCCAAAATTCCTGGAAATGTTGGTACCAGGATTTGGCCAGGCTGCCAGCTGGGTTTCCATGGGAATGATGCTGGGCAGTGGCTGCTCCCACAAGGACATTCCTGGTGCTACATCACAACCGAGTGCTCCATAATCCCTCTCCTGCATGGGGTGATCCTGCTGTGCCACGGCTCACCTGCCTTGCTTTGCTCCACAGGGACATCCTGGCATGGCCTCATCCCTCATCCAGAGCCCTGTGCTCCCTTTGGGCACAGGGACACCCTGTCACCGGACAGGAGCCGGGCAGGGCGAGGGCACAGTCCCAGCTCTTCACCAGAGCCTCAATTCCCCAGGGATCCGCGGGAAGGCTCTGCCGGGAGCAAGGAGCGGAGGCTGCCAGCTGGGGTGGAAGGTCCTTGTTAGGGGTCACCAAATCCAGGCAAAGCTGGAAAGGAAGCTAATCTCCTGCTGTCGGGCCAAGCTCCAGGCGTGCTGCAGGAGCCTCCCGGCGRGTGCCAGCCCCGGCCTGGCAGCGGCTGCGGCGTGGCCCTGTCCCAGCGCCCGTGGGGTCCCTCCGTGCTCCGAGGGAGCCGCTGCCTCGGGAGGCTGCTCTGGGCTCGTGGATCCAACCCGCTCCCAGATAGCGGCATGGAGGGTCTGGGGCTGGCACAGAGCATTAGGGAATGATGAGTTCCCTCAGCAGTGTCCCATTCCCCTTCCTGTGCGGACCAGGCTCAATCCCAGGTTGGTCCCAGGGCTCTGGATCTGCAGCCCCAGCTCTGCCTCGGGCCCTATTTTAGCTGTTCTTCTGGTGGTCGGTGCCACGCACATCCCTCTGTGCCGTGGCCAGGACAGGATGTCCCCAGGACCTGGCCCAGCCCTCCCCATGGGCTGCAGCCCCCGGGATCAGGGCATGGATGGGCCCTGTGCTGCTCACCCAGCTCTTTATTTTGTGCCATGGGGACACCAATGACCCTGCTCCACCTGGAAAGGGCCGTGGGGCAGTGTGGAGAGACAGTGGCTGCTCTCCAGGCACTGCATCTGTCGCCTCCACACCCCAGCTGGGAAACTGGGCTTTGCTGTATCCCAGGTGAAGCCCAGACCATTCCTGGGAACCACCGGTGCCATCAGATGCAGCAGTGGCACGATCCAGTCCCTGGGCACTGTGAAGCAGCAGAGAGGAGCAGGCAGAGGCTGCATCACCGGAGTCTTCCTCACCCAAAATACTTCCCTTGGAGAGGAGAATTGCAGGTGAGTGTGGGGAGGCAGCCCTGGAGGCACCTCTGTGTCCTATCCAGGTTTTTCCCCTTGGCTTTACCTCCTGCCACAAGGCCAGGGCCATTCTCCTGGGTATTTGAAGGCCCCCAGGCACCTTTGGAGAAGGGACATCCCTGAGGGGGCCAGTGAGGGTCTGTCTTTGGGGTTTGTCTCTTCGTGGGGCACAGCCCAAGCTGGAGTGTGCTGGCCCAGGGCCGTGCTTGCTGCTCTCCCCCTCCGCAGACATGGCCCCGGCTGTTGCTGTTGGATGAACTCTCCATGTCTGCTGGGGCTCAAGGCTCGAGCAAGGAGCCGTAAAAAGGGAGAACAACATCAAAAGAGGAAAGTGGAAGGAGGCCAAGAGGAACGTGGCCAAGTGCCCTTTCCTTCTTTCTCTTTCACTCTGTGTGGGAAATCCCCCAGCCTGGGGCACATCCCTGTGCCAGACATGGCCCCGACTGCCACGGCTCTGCCACCACGGGGCCACGCGACAGGAACGTCCCCAACGGCGCCTCGGGGATCCCAGGGAGGGTAGGGAACCGGGGGAGGCTGAGCTGCGGGAGAGAGGCCCAGGGAAGGAGCGCCTGCAGGAGCCAGGATGGAATTGTGCTGGAGCTCC
The DNA here is from genome assembly GCA_018881555.1 of Amblyornis subalaris. Taxonomy (NCBI): domain Eukaryota; kingdom Metazoa; phylum Chordata; class Aves; order Passeriformes; family Ptilonorhynchidae; genus Amblyornis; species Amblyornis subalaris. The sequence goes on from JACAXG010000193.1 coordinate 377,444, forward strand.
CACGCCACTGCGGGATTCTCCACGAGGTGGCTTCTGTCGCCGCCTTTGGTGGGACCCTGGTGGGACACATGTGGTGATGGAGGGGCCCTGTGGCTGGATCCCAGGTGTCTCCAGTGAAGGAATTAAGCAGGGTAGGGAAGGAGATGGTGGCTGCTCTGTGGGGAGCAGATCAGTGTGTGCAAACACCCACAGGCAACACCTGCCAGGTGCCACAGGAAGGCACAACCCCAGCTCTGTGGTGCTCGTCCCTATGACCCCCTCACCGGGACTCCTCCCCCAGGCAGTGCCTCCCCATGGCTCAGCAAACCCCCCAAGGGAACCCCGGAGCTGCTGGTGGGTCAGGAAGCGCGGCTGGCACCTGGCAGTTGCCCCATGGGGTGACCTACGTGGTGTCAGGGCTCTGTGATGCCCAGCACGGAGCGGTGGAGGCTCCCCAGGGAGCTGTGGCGCCTTTCTGGGCACAGGCTCCCCGTGCCAGGAGGTGGCCGTGCCCTGGCCCATCCTGAGGGTCTCGTGCCCTGGGAGAGGGCAGAGGAGGTGCCGGGTTTTGGGCTGTGCCCTGTGAACAGCCCCAGGCAGCCACAGTCCCGGCCGTGGGTGACGCCACCAGCGCCGTAATGAGCAGGTACCAGCGCTGCTGGGGTTTGTCCCCGGTTCAGCCCTGCTTCCTCCTCCCACCATCCTCCTCCTCCCGGGGCTGGGCAGTGCCAGTGGCACGGCTGGGCCCACGCAGGTCCCCGACTGCCACCACCCACTGCAGCCCTTGGCATGCAGGCTGAGGAGCAGAGCCGTGTTTTGGGGGAAGCAGGTTCAGGAGCAGAGCTGTGTTTTGGAAAGCAGGTTCAGGAGCAGAGCCGTGCTTTGGGAGCAGCATGACAAAGGATTCAAAGCCACTGAACCAGTCTGGTGAGTCTGAGGTCCGTGGGGGAACCTGTGCTCATGGGAACTCTCCCGGCATCACCACAGTCCCAGGAAATGTGGGGTCTGTCCTTGCAGAGCAACCACAAGTGAATTTGAGGCTGTGTTTGGGGCTCTCCTGGGTGCAAAGCTGGTGTTTTTTGTCAGAGGGGATGAGTTTGGTCCTGGCGATTTCCCTCTTGCAGCAGGAGCAGGAGTGGTGCCACAAGCTCTGCACTGGGAAAAACTGGTCATATTCCCCCCAGCCCCACAAACCTGCAGCCCCCTCAGCTGCTCCAATTCCCTCCATCCAATGTGGTTGGAATTGGGTAGGAAGTTTGAGCATTGACCTGTTGGAGCGAGTCCAGAGGAGGCCACCAAGGTGATCAGAGTGATGGAGCAGCTCTCCTGCAAGGGAAGGTTGGAAGAGTTGGGATTGTTAAGCCTGGAAAAAAGGCAGCTTTGAGGTGATTTAACTGGGACCTTCCAGTGCCTGGAGGAACTCCAAGAAAGAKGAGGAAGGACTTTGGACAAAGGCCTGGAGTGACGGGATAAGGGGGAATGGCCTTTTCTTCTCCACGCTGGACACTCTCAGCTCTCCCAGCCTGTCTCTGTAGGAGAGGTGCTCTCCTCACCTCCAGTGTTTCCCATTGGAAACCAGCAGGATCTGTTCCTCCCTTGGCCAGGGAAGGAGAGCTCACCGGGGCAGAGCCATCACTCAGGGCACTGCCTGGGTTGCCCAGAATCCTCCCTGGGCAGCTCCCAGCCCTGGTGAGCTCCGGGATACGTGCACACACACACACCCCCACCCTGCAGCTGTGCACAGATGTGTTTGGATGCTGCTGAGGGTGTTTATTCCCATTCCCAGCTGCTCCCAGCTGACCCTTTGGCTGGCTGTGGTGCTGGTGTGACCGGTGGAGCTGCTCAYAGTGTGGTTTTTGTCGAGAGCTGTAATCAGGAACCCTCTGCACCAGCAGCCGGAGGTTTGGGGTGCTGGGGCTTTCTCCACTCCCTGCTCCTCTCCACAGCCTCACTCTGCAGCCAGGGCCTGTTCCCAGGGGATTTCATCCCAAATTCACATCAGGCAAGACCTGATCCATCATTTCAACCCAACTCCTGTCATCCAGCCCTGCCGTGGGGTGGGGAGCGAGCAGGGCCCRCTCTCAGCTGTGGCCCCAGCTCGGAAAGGAGACAGGGAAGCGGGATATTCCCTGGAACAGCAGCAGCTGTTTGCACAACGAACGTGTGTCCGTGGCCTAGGAGACCGTCTCCCGCCTGGAGAGCTGACAGTGGGAATAAAGACGTTGGGAAGGAGGAGACAAAGGCGCGATTGTTGTGGCCGCAGCACGGCCGGGCTCGGGGAGGAGAGTGGCTGCTCTCACTGTCCCTGGGCGCTGCCAAACAGCAGCTGGAGCCCGTGGAAAACAAGTCCCCAATGCCCCTCTCCACACTGGGAACCTCCTGGCAGCTGGGACCTGCTCCTGAGCATGGAGCCAGCCTGGCACTGGGAACCCACACGAGCAGAGCAGCCCTGCAGCTGCTGGGACAGGCTGGGTCCTGGGGGATCGCGGCCGAGGGAGAAGCCGGGGTCCAGCTCAGGGGTGCTGAAGGGAATCATCCAGCAGTGCCTCACAGGAAAACGCTCTGGGAATTTCCRCGTGGGTTTTGCTGGATCAGACCTGCTGACCCTGGCCTGTGCCAGCACTCAGGCCCATGAGATGGGAGCAGCCACATGTCGGCTGAGGGCTGTATCTCCCTGTCCCCATCCTGTCTGGGCTGGCTGGGCCCACCCAAAGAATCTATGCTGCTCCTGGGATCCCAGATGGGGACGGTGCATGCTCAGGGCTGCCCTTTGTGTGTGCCCTTTGATCCATCCAGCCTGTGGGAGGGAGAGGGTGGGCAGCACAGAGCCTCCAGGCACTCACASACCCTTTCCCTGCAGAACTGCTCTGGCTCCCATGGGCTGAGACCACCCACTGGCTCTGGATCCCTCTGGATCACACTCCCCAGGTACCTCTGTGCAGCAGTCCGGGAGCACCGTGGAGTTCAGGTAAGTCATGGAGCCTTGGTCACCTTCTCATCCGTGTGTCACTCACTCCTCACACACCCACTGCTTCTGCCTGACACACTATCTCCCTGGAGCCCTGCCCTGCTCCAGCGGGAGYGGAGCAGCACAGCCTCGGGGCTGCCCTGGGCCTGGCTGAGCACAGCAGGGAATTTGCAGCGACCTCGACGTTTCCTATCCATGAAGCAGGAGCTGGAGCCAGGYGCTCTTGTGCTGCCCCTTTTCTCCCCAGGATGCATGCACGAGCCCCGTTTGTCAGGATCATGTTTGTGTGGAGCTGGATCCGTGCCTGGGCGCTGTCCCAGGGCTGCTCCGCTCCAGCGGGAGTGTTCCAGGCAGGAAGCACTGGCTGCTGCACACATTCACACCCTCCTGCTGCCAGGGGGATGCAATAGGAGGAGAGCCTGAGGAAAACATGAAGCATTTTGTTAACAGCCCTTAAAACAGCTTCTTCTCCCAGCCTGCTTTTGGCTGAAACCAAGGAGGAACTTCCCTGCCTTCCTGAACTCTCTGATGGCAAAATTGGGGGTCAGATGCTTTTTCTTCCTCCTGGAAGTGATGAGGAGATCCCTGCCAGGCTTTCACCTCCCTTACCACAGGACAGCCAGAATAGTCTTTCCTTTCTCTGAGATGATGTTGCTATTGACAAAAATATGTAGACACCCACCCACACATAAATAACTCGGTTATTTCCAAACAGAGCTGGGCTTTGCCATAATTCCCTGTGGATCTGTGCTGTGGTGAGCGTTGTTCCTCTCTCCAGCAGACCAGGYCCATCTCAAAGTGCCTCTGCAGCAGATCCCAGGGCAGCCCAGCTTTCCTGGGGCTGGGTTTYGGTTGAGTCACGGGGTTGGGATGCTGGGAGCATCCAAGACGTTCTAACCAGCCCAGGAGAAGCTGTTCCAGCAGGAAAGAACAAAACAGTTCAGCATTCAGGGCCCAGSTGCGTGTGCAGGGACATTGAGTCTGGAACACTTGAAGGAGTCCAGGAGCCACAAGGATTCCACATCTTCTCACCACAACCAGTGCCCTGGGCACTGCCCTGTTTCACCAGACTTCCAGCAAGAAGAAATTCAATATTCAAATGACAGCAGCCGAGATTTGTACCAGTGGGATTATTCCAACATTTGTAYATGATCCCTCCTGGGCTTTATACACCAGCATGGAAAAACTGGGCAGAAGGCACTTTTTGGCAAACCCTGACACCTGTCTTTTAAACGAAGACACTTCCACAAGTAAATCGTGGAACATCCTGAGTTGGAAGGGACCCACGAGGATCACTGAGTCCATCTCCTGAACAAGGGATGCTCAAGGTGGGGACAGGAGGTGCAGGCATGAAAGCCCCGCTCTTTTTAGAAATGGGTTTGGCAGCATCCTGAATCCCTTCCCTTCACCCCCCTGGTGTCCTTGAACCCCACACTCCCATGGCACACAGGACTGTGCCAGAGGTGAGCAGGACCTGCCACAGGCACCTGCAGGTGACAGAGAGCAATACCATCTACTCTTTTTCATGCCCAAGGCAGGGGGTGGGAGAGATGATTTTTAAGATCCCTTCCAACCCAAACCACTCTGGGATTCCACAATTCTCTGACTCCACGAGGAAACAATAGCAGCAGGCCCTCCTGCACATGGTTATAGAGATGTATATGCATAAAATGGCTATTTTATGCTGTCTCTTTGTTTAGCAGCTTTAACTGCTGTAGAATTAATGGTCTGTAAATATTAGAAGCAGACGCAGTCCCTGTGAGGCTCAGCTGAAGCAGCTCCATCCCGGGGGCTGTGGAGSAGCTCTGCACAACATCACGGTGTCATCTCGGCTGTTTCATTCCATTTCCTCCGCTGTCCTGGAAGCAGAGACAATATTTTTTTTAATGAACATCAGTGTTTGAAAATATGCTGATTGTTCTCAKCTCGGTGCATTTTCAGTAAGAAATAAATAGCAGTGAACAGCCGAGCCCCCATCCATGCCTTTTTTGGGGTTGAGCAGTCGGTCGAGGATACTCCAACCCTCCCATAACAACAGGCTGCTTTTTTCTGAGCTATTCTTGCAGTTTGAGCCTGATTTTCCTCTCTGAATGGAGCCTGTCTGTCATCAACTGCTAGAGGACAGATTATYCCCCCGCTCTCCGTGCTGGAGCGTTCTGGCTGGGAAGCCCCGAGGGATTACCAGGGATAATTTGGTAATAAATAGCCATATTTGTAATATTTGGTTACAAATCGCATCCTAATGCTCTTTAATAATGGGTTGTGTTCACCATGCAGACACAGAATTTCTCTTTCATCACAAACCCTCCAAGACTTCTTCTATCTTTTAATCTAATCCTAGAGAAACCTTGGACACAATCCCTACTCTGATGGTCTTTCATCATGCTGCCAAATTCTGTTGTTGGCTCTGTTCTCCCAGACCAAAGCCCGACTCAGTGGCAGCGCATGGAGAGTTTGGTGCAGGACCTCGTCAGAAAGGGAAAAATTATATATTTTGCTTGCAAGGCACCATCCCTGCAATGAAAGGATAGGATGGGGAAGCTGCAGGGGCTCTGGTGGTCCCRATTCCTCGGATCTCCCCTGCTCCAGCCCTTCCTGTCAGCTCCAGTGCTCCATGGAGGACCTGGGGGTGTTAGTGCTAGAATTTTAGTTTCTAAACAAGTCAGGAAAGTTTCTTCAAGTGTTTCTTTGTTTTATCAATACTTAAATCTGCTATTTCATGGTGAAGGTTTAAAACTGGTGAGGAAGAGCAAGGCCTTCCTCCTCTGGCCGAGACAAGAGGTAAAAGAAGAGTCACCTCTGCTGAAATACCTGAGTGCATTTGTGGAGGTAGCGAGCCTGGGCTTTAATTAACACAGAGCGGTGCAGCAGTAATCATGCTCCTGGCTTTTGGCAGTGAAGAGGGAAATCAAGGGCACTGCTGCCCCTCTGTCCCCTTTCCCTTGAGCCCTTAGCCTCATTCACATCCCACAGCACCTGGAAGAGCCTGTCCAACAGTTCTCCAACAGGGCCCTTTCCAGCTCATTGTGCTGTTTCCCSCCACTGCTTCAAGACCCTTTTTATTTCCCCACAGGGACACAGAGGAACACAGAGCTCACACCTGTGGGAATGGATGCAGCTTTGCCTGAGGGACACACGGAGCAGGGAGGAGCATCCTGGTGCTACCCTGTGCTCAGTGGGTGCATCCCGTGATCCCGAGGGAGAGGATTCTGCCCCTCTGCCCCACTCAGGTGAGATTCCCCCTGCAGAGCTGCTCCAGCCCTGGGGCCAACAGCAGGAGGATGTGGAGCTGCTGGAGAGAGGCCAGAGGAGGCCATGGAGCTGCTCCCAGACCCCTCTGCTCTGGAGCCAGGCTGGGAGAGCTGGGGGTGTTCACCTGGAGAAGAGAAGGCTCCAGGGAGACCTCAGAGCCCCTTCCAGTGCCTAAAGGGGCTCCAGGAGAGCTGGAGAGGGACTTGGGACAAGGCATGGAGGGACAGGACACAGGGAATGGCTTCCCASTGCCAGAGGGCAGGGATAGGTGGGATATTGGGAAGGAATTCCCGGCCGGGAGGGTGGGGAGGCCCTGGCACAGGTTGCTCAGAGAAGCTGTGGCTGCCCCTGGATCCCTGGAAGTGTCCAAGGTCAGGCTGGACGAGGCTTGGAGCAACCTGGGCTAGTGGAAGGTGTCCCTGCCCATGGCAGGGGGTGGGACAGGATGGGCTTTAAGGTCCCTTCAACCCAAACCATTCCATGATCCAGAGGAGGGGAGGCTGGGAGCAGCAGTGCTGTGAGGCTGCAGAGCTCAGCTCCCCAGCCCCAGTGGGACCCACCAAGCACAGCCTCATTCCTTCTGCTTTCCCCACCCTCCTTTTGCAAGAGCCATGTCCCCAGTTTAGAACCTTTGAGCCAGTTCCCCTGATTTAACAAGCTCTGTTGCAAACCTACACTCGTTCATTAATGCTCAGGCTGTTCTTATTCCATCCTCTCTTTAATAACACACATTCTCACCAGTGCTTATTTGGGATGACTGTGGGAAGATTTTGAAACCCGATATAGGCTTGGCAAAACACTCATGATGGCTGTGGCTCATCTTCTCAACCCAGGAATTGCATCTTCCCCCAGTGCCCCAAATCTGCTTCCATTTGCTGAAGCAGCAATTTGACATTGAAGTCATTTGGTTCTTCTCAGTGGTTTCACATTTTACTTCTCAAGTTTCCTGAGGAATTTGTTGCAGRCTAATGTTTAATCATGCTCTGGTAGGGTGACAGCTCGAGTTTAGCAAAAATGCTGCTAATGTTCAGATCTGGAATAATTTAATTCAAAAGCAGATGCTTTYCCAAAGGAATGGATTTATTTAGATACCAATTTTAGGGAAATGCTTGGGCTGCTTACAACCAGCACTCCTCTGTCAGCATGTAAAGCTCTGTGCAGCATGTTCCTGACAGTTGTGACAAACTGATTATCCCTAATTCTCCCTTCCAAGGACTCCATGGCCAAGGAGAGGAGACAACAGCCATCAGAGCCTGTTCTCAGAGGGAGGAGAATTAATTCATTGACTTTTAAAGCTGCTCTGGGGCCGACTCTGACAGAAGTCATCCATTAACAAAAAGTGGGAGGGATGTCCACATGGGCCACGACTTCAATCAGATTCGCTTTCCAAAACTCCCTCTGCAATGAGAGATTCATCCAGCTAAAATCAAAAGGTTCTCTGCTGGCTAAAATCAAGCACTATGAAGGTTTCCAAGTGCTCTCCTAGCAGGATCTGGACGTTGTCCTTGCCTCATCCAGTTTCAGCTGGGGTTTATAGAAGCCACAAGCACAATCTGCTTGGCTCTTAGCTCAGATTTTTGCTAAAATATTTTATCAGTGATTTAATAATGATATGGGCCTGGGAGAGCTGCACACAGCAAAGGCCCCTCCCATGGGGAGAACTACAGTAGCTTTTCCAGGGACTGGGGTGCTCCTCTGGAAGGGAATGGCCTGCAGGTCGCCCTCTGGCTGAGCTGACACACCTTAAATACCTCGTGTCATTTGTCTGGGCACTATGTGACCCCACAGCTTCTCATCCTCCCTGTTGCCTCCACAGTTTCTCCTGTTACCTCCATCTCAGGTTAACCCASCCCACACACCCTCAGCGAGTCTGTGGCTCGCAGGTCTTGAGCAAGCCCAGGACCTGGGCCAGTCGAGAGCCAGAGGATTCACTACTGAGCAGGAACAGCACCATGTGTTTCACTATGATGTGCAACGACCTGTGGGGATTGTTTTTAATTTGGGAAAGAGTCCTTGAGTCATTCAGGCTGCCAAGCCACCCTCTCCCCCACCTTCACATGGCATCTCGATGTCCTGGAGGTTCTCTTGTCTGTCGCCAACACCTTCATCTCTCCCTGACACGAGTTAATTGCCACGCAGCTCTCTGATCTTCACGACTCTCTTGTCATCCTTCCCACTCCTTCTCCAGGAGCTTTTCCCAAGCTGGCTCTGCCTGTACAATTCCCCGTTCATTGACTGATGCTGGCACTGAACACCTCTATTTATAGAAGTCTTTAGCACTTATTTCTTTATCACTTACTTCGTACGGCATTTCATGCCCATCATTCCCCCAGCTGCCACAAACCTGCTTCAAAYCAAATCATTTGGGAGTCGTTTAGACAAGGGGGGCTTTGATCCCTTCAGAGTTTGTTTTCTTCCCCTTAAAAGCAGTTTTTAATGCAGATACCACTTCACAGCTGAGTGCTGCTAATAGGGATTCATTCAGTTTACCAAAAACTTGAAAATAGCTGAATTGGGCTCTCTGGTTGCCTGGATCCTTGGCTGGTGGATGCTTCCAATTACAGTCAATTCGCAGAGGTGAGGGCCTAAATTTTCCTTAATTCCTGCCTGTCTACTGCCCTGCTGTTTTTTGTGATAAATCCTCTCAGCTGCAAAAATTAAAATGCCAAAATAATACTTTAAATCTGTTGCCAGCGGCCTCCTCTGCTGGGCCCTAAGACCTGCCTGCTCCCCCCAAAGCCTGTTTTATCTCTTGAAAGGCTGGGAAGGGGTTGTSTCTCTGTCTTTTTGCTTCTGCCATTGCTCAGACTTTCTAGTTTTCTGTCTTTTTTGAATTTCATAGCCTGCCAAGATTTTTTTTCCCCTTGGATTATCATTATTTTCCATGCTTTGTATGAACGAGTTGTATTCCTATTCCAACCAACTGCAGTGCATTCTTTCCCCCCTCCACCCCCTTCCTTAAAGCTCGCTCATTTTTGGGAGATGAATAAGAATTTCAATGGGAATTCTCCCCCATAGTACTCAGAGCTGCTGTCATTTCCCCCAGCTCTTGTGTCTTTTTAAAGCAAGAGCAGAAAGAGATGTAGAAAAATCATGGCAGTTTGTGGCCTTTGAGCACAAGCTTTGGATATTATTGGCATTTTTTTCCTCCTGGCAGTGATGGAATTTTGCAATCAGGTTTCCAGGTCTGTTGTGGAGTCCCAAGGGAAGAAATTGCCTTCTAGAGCCTGTGTTTACATTGTCTCTTCCAGAAAGCTCGGGTTTAACAGCATGGTGATTAAATTAGATGACAGATTGAGTTTCATCCTTCGGCATTTTCAGGCAACTTTTAATTCCCCCATCACCCACTGTCTGGTTTAGCTCTAACTGGAGCAGCTCTGCTGCAGCCATGCCATGCAGTGTGTGCTGCACTTTCACTTTGCTCCCTGGACCAGTTTCTTGCAGTTACACCCTCATCCCAGCCAGTACTTCCCTTCTTTTCCTACTCCAGCTTTGGATGGGAGATAATTCCTCAGAGTTCACCTCTCTGCCCCAGCCTCAGGGGTGAGCTGATTCACTCTGCTCTGCTTTGGCAGCCAGGGCCTGGGAGCAGAGGCAGGAAGCTTTTCCAGTTGCAGCCTGAAAAAACATCTTGAGGTGAGGGGATGTTTGAATAACCCGGATCTTAGAGCCCCTTCCAGTGCCTAAAGAGGCTCCAGGAGAGCTGGAGAGGGACTTAAAGGGCCCTGGAGGGACAGGGCAAGGGTTAGATGAAGTAGGTTAGATTTAGATTAGATATTAGGAGGAAATTCTTGGCTGGGAGGGTGGTGAGGCCCTGGCACAAGTTGCCCAGAGAAGCTGTGGCTGCCCCTGGATCCCTGGAAGTGTGCAAGGCCAGGCTGGGCGGGGCTTGGAGCAATCGGGGACAGTGGATGGTGTCCCTGCCCATGGCAGGGGATGGAATGGGATGATCCTTAAGGTTTCTTCCCAGCCAAACCAGTCTGGAGTTCTCTACTCAAGCAGGGCTGAGCTCTGCCCTTGCTGCTAAGGTGACACTGCCTTTAATCCACACAGAGACCTTGCTTCCAGCCTGAAAAGGTGTTTTTCATGCAATTTTCATGTGCAGCTCACATTTAAAGCTGCAGCATATACATGAAAGCCACACACCCTTTATTTGCATGCCTGAACTGCTGAGTGTGCAAAATGGGCCCAGCAGTGGCTGCACAGCTCAGGATGAGCATCACACACGTGTCCTTCAAGGGTTCATGCAAATGGCCTGGCTGCCCAAACTGAAGATAAACAACAGAAAATGCCCTGGGAATTCTTCAGGCAGCCAAAGTGCTCTCAGCCATCTCCGTGAACTGAGGGCAAATTCATGAGAGTCAGGATCTAAAGTGACTGTGGCATTTCCAAAATGAAATTTGGGTACAGTGTCCTGAGTTCTGCCCTGTCTGTGAGCCAGAGGAACAAGGTGTTAGAGATTTAAKAGAAAGAAGATGAAGAATAATGGAAGTATTGCAACATGGATGAGTGATGCAGGAAATGTATGTAAAGGGTACAGTCTTTCCAAGGGCAATTCCACAGTACACTGCAAGAAGTTGGACATTCAGGAGAATTCACCAAAAGCAGGCAGGACACCCATGGAAGAGAGAAGAGCATGTGGTGAGACACTGAGAGATCAGTCACTTCAGGAAAAGAAGGGAAGTCAGAAATGATGTGATGGAACCAGAGAAAATTCTGAATGGCCCAGAGAGGATGCAGCAGGAAGCCCCCATTTGCTTTTCTTTGTTGTAACATGAAAACAGGGGAATTAGAAGGCAGGACCATCACCCTCTGTAACTTGTAGCCACAAGAAAGTGCTGCCCCTGGCTTAGGAGGACTCAGAGAGGGAATGGACCATTGGGTCCCAGGATTGCCCAGGACAGTCCTAAGGAGTGGTATGGAAAGTCCTGTCCCAGAGGTGCAAGCAGCCCAGGAGGAGACTCAGCGTGAGGAGATCAGCCCTGTTTGGCCTGGCCTTGCCTGTCCCTGGCCCAGCACCCCTGTACAGCTGTCCCCAGACACAAGGTCCCTCAMCAGGCCTGGCCTTTGGCTGCCTGTCACAATTCCCTCGTTTTGTCCCAGCAGTGACAGCAGGTCTCACAGCAGAGTCCTGGGAATCCTCTGGACACCGTGTCCTTCATCTCAGCACCCTCAGGCCTCTCCTCCCAACCCATAGGTGAGTGGTCAGAACCTTCCCCTCTGCTGCTCTCTGGGCCTTATCTGGAACCTGCTCATCCCAGGAAGGAACAGTACATGGAACCAACCCAGGCCCYGATCCCTGAGATATTCTCCTTGTCAGTGAAGGGTATGACTTGCACAAAACTTCTTGCAGAGCCTCAGGGCCTGGTGGAGAGGGCTCTTTGCAGATGGCTGTTCCCCAGAACAGTCGTCTTCTGTCTCATCAGGCAGCTTTTGTCAGTCCTGGTTACATGCTCCGTCTAGCTTGGGCTGGGAGCTCCTCAGGGCCCAAAGACCTCTCACCCTCTCCTGTCCCCCAAGTGTCCTGTGCTCCAGAAGCAGGACAGAAATAGCAAATCACCATCAAAGTGATCAGGAGTAATTTGGGAGCTGCATGTTTCACACAGCAAGGGAGAAAACATCCATGGCTGCACCAGAGAGAGCTGTACYGAATGGAGAATGTCACAATCCCCTCTGTCCCCCACTTGGGAGTTTGAGGAGAATAATTTGATTGAAAGGCAAATCCTTTAATCTGCAGATATAAATCAGCAGAGTGGCAGAATTGCTTAGGATAGAACATATCATATAGGGCATGTCCTGTATGTCTTTTCCCTTTAAACAACCACAGGCCCTCCAGCTGTTAACCTATTTATAAAAGGTAACTTAAGGCTACGCGCAAACTCCTGAGGACATTTATTCTGTCATTACAGCACAGACTCAATTTTTCTGCCTCAGAATAATTGGGCTTGGTTTATGAAGGCYCAGGCTAAAGAAGGGATCAGCTCTGTTGCTAAAAGCCCTCTGCAGAGGAGCAAGATAAAGCCCTCCAGGCGGCCAGGCTGCCCCATGCTTCCCAGGACAAGGCTCTGCTTGGAGAAAGAATGRTACAAATGTCAGCTCCCGCATCATGACAAGCCTCTGCAGGTTCTCCTCTTCCCACATGAGAAATCCCAAGCTCTGCCTCCTGTGCTGTGTGTGGGAAGTGTCCTGGGTCACTCACAGCAGGACTTAACARTGCAGGACAGCAGCTGGAGCTGCGTTTTCTGGGACCACAGAGCTGTTGGCAGTGGAACTCTGCCCCAGCGTCAGTGTAGCCCCACAGTCACCTTCCTCCTCCTCTTCTTCCTCCTCCTCTGTGGCCCCACACCAGGTTACGGCTGATAGAGATATCCCAGATCAGGAGATCACGGGGTGTGCCAGCTGCAAGGCAAATCCCATGACTCGTCAGAGAGACTTGACAGGTCTCTGGGATGGCAGGGATCCCTGGCCAAAATTCCATGCCTTCCATTGTGCTGGAGTCAGCTTTGATGAGCAGAACAGCCCTGTCTGGCTGGCAAATATCTGCTGGTGACCTACAATGCTTTTGTAGTCGCCAGAGCAGCGTCCTGCCTCACTGAGTAGTTACCTTCTCCTTGCATCCCTGATCCATGATAGGGGACTGATGAGAGGAGGGTTGTTTTGTAAGAGTATTCAAATTATCCAGGATGCTGACAGGCATCCACTTTCAAAAGTAAATGAACTGAAATTTCCTGAAAATGAGAGTCTGTTGGGTGCTGCTCCAACTGTGGAGGCAATTCCCTGCTCCACCCAAACCCTTTCCAGGTCTGGTTCATGAGTTTTACTTCTTTACAGGGTTCAGGTTCATTACTTGCTAACTGCACTGCCGGGCACTCATTTTTGGCAGTGACCCCTCCATGGCTCTGCTGCTTGTCCAGAATGAGTGAGGGATCCAAGGAGTGACAGCTCAGCCCTCGGCAGAGCGGCTTCCCTGTAGAGCCAGACAGATCCCTGAGCACTGCCCCCATCCAGCACCCACCTTTGGCTATCGCGTCCTGTGCTCGGAGCAGGGAATGACAAACTCCTGACAAATGGGCAGGAAAGCTGCCCGGTTCATTACTCTTATCTCCCACACTTGTGCTGCCAGTGCCCTGGAATYGGCTGTGTCACCCAGCGTCCTTCATTTGCACCGGCTCCCATCAAAGCGGTGACAAACGAGCATTCCCCAGACCGAGCTTTCCCTTTCCAGCTCTCCCAGGGCCCACAGGTGACTCACCCAGCACAGGTCAGGCCCACGCTGAGAGCAGCCCCAGTGCTGCCCTGCCTTACCTGCCCTGCTGGGCTAATGGGGCTGGCCAGGAGTGACTCCTYAGGGAGATGAGCTGGGCCCTTTCCCTTTTGCCCAGCCACTTTCACTGTCTGGCCTGATGAAAGGGCAGAGCCATTGCCTAAACACCTTCTCTCCTGCCACCGACCCCACCAAATAAAATAYCTCCACTTTACTGTGACAAGGACAGGCACACCTGTAGTGTCTCACAGATTTTGTCTGCCATACTCCGAYGAMAGCGGCTCATGCTGCCCTTGCTTCCAGGCCAAATGGAGAGGGGGAGGACTCGGAGTCTGGAAAAGCAAGTGGAGAAGTAGGTTATATTCTTTTGAGGGACAAACAACGATAAAGGAGATGCTTTGAATTTTTGCATAGGGGAAGTATGTGGGGAGGCAACAAATGGAGTGTGGCCTGAAGTTGCTCCCAGGAAGCAAAGAACAGACTTCAGATTTTAAACTAAACCAAGGAAGTTTCATATTAAACGGTGCCCCAGGAAGCCATGCTAAGCTTGGGTAGAATAATAAAGTAGCCATGAATTTTTCTGGGCAAGGCTGGCAAGCACAGGAACAGCTAAGAGGACACATCAATCAGTTGTTCACCTAGGAATAAGCCCAGCTGGCAGTTCATCCTGTCTTTATATTGATCATTTTTGAGGAGTTACAGGAATTCGCCTGTGTRGAGGACAGAGGTGCAGCTCATATTATATATTGACTTTCCTTTCTTCCTTTTTTCCAGTCAGGAAAAAGTTGTTCTGTTCCTCAGGTGTAAACTGACCTATGAAAATCTCTCTTTCATCCTGCTCCTTCCAAAGCCAATGATAAAACTTCAGCTGAGACAGGACAGGATCTAAGAAATTCAGGAAGCCCAGTTCTCAGTGTATGGAGAAGTTACGTTTAATARGGTAAAAAACCAGAGCAGCTTAAGATGTGCAAGGAGGATGTCACATGTCACAAAGAAGAAGCAGTAAATAATCGAATTATACAAACATAGAATGGTTTGGGTTGGAAGGGGCCTTAAAGCTCATCTCATTCTACCCCCTGCCATGGGCAGGGACACCTTCCACTAGCCCAGGTTACTCAAAGCCCCATCCAACCTGGCCTTGGACACTTCCAGGGATCCAGAGGCAGCTGCAGCTTCTCTGGGCACCCYGTGCTGGGGCCTCACCACCCTCACAGGGAACAATTCCTTCTGTATATTTAACCTAAATCTCCCCTCTTTCACTCTGAACCCATTTTTCCTGTCCTATCTTACAGGTCCTGATCAAGTCCCTCTCTGAAATGGGGATGAGAGGAGCAGAAGGATCTGTTCTCAGCTGGCAGCGTGTGTGGGATGGGCAGTGATGGGACACGACTGCACTGTGCTCTACAAACACGGAGAGCATCATCGGAACCAGGTGATCTGTGAGGTCCCTTCCAAACTATTCTATGATTTATGTGGTTTCAGTGCAAGGAAAACCCACAGCTGTCAGGCTGGTGGGAGCCCAACCTCCCAGGGTCACATGGCCAGGCTCGGGGAAGTTGGAAGCCCCTTGTGCAATTCCATAGGGATGTTTGGATTATGGTGGACAGTTGCCTGTTGCAATGTGTAATTTACAATGGACACACCCATGGCATTAAAGAGCTCTACCTGCTCTGCTTTACAATTTCAGGTGTGCCTGGCTGGGATTTGGGTGAGGTATCAGAGCTGGTGCATGACAGGGAGAAGCCTGGGCACACCATGTCCTTAATCCACCAACGGTTTGCTCCTTCTAACCACTGTGCAGTGAAGGCCTGACTTTGGGCTCTCAGGTTTTTCTTTTGGGGAATAAATTCCAGGCTTGCAATGCAGGAGAAAAGATCCAGAAGCTGTTTTTGAAGCCAAAAGCAGGTCAGCCTAATGGTTAGACATGTGCCCTAACATGGTGCCAATGGAACCCACTGCTTTTTGTTGTATTGTCATGTTATAACCCTCTATTTTTTGTTGTATTATTACATCCGTTCCACAGACCCAGGAATCACTGTCCTGCACTAGAACCAGGGTGTACCTTGTCTCGGAGACACATGTTAGAATTGTTCCAGACAGGAGGAGAGGTGGATTTCCCAAGGAGAGAGAGGGATCTTTAAGTGTCTGATGATGAGGGTAGGCTGGGACAGCCCTGAAATCCAAACCRTCGCCCGACCCTCCCAAAGGAAGCCATTAGGATGCTATTTTATCTTGGAGCTTAAAAATAGTACACGGTACCAGCAGTTGTTATAGATCTGCCTTTCATCAGGACACGGGATTTCCCCGTTCTCTTCCCTCACCAGCTCTGGCCCTGGAAAGGTACTCACGATCAGGAGGTTGGGAGGGGGGTGGGCAGTAGGTGCAACTTAACCCTAGCTGGATGGGGTGTGCCCCTTCCACGCCTCATGCCAAGGGTGTTTCCTCCCTGCAGTGACCAGACAGGAGACACGCCTATTTTTGTTTTAATTTAGTCACCACGCTGTGATTTTCTTATCTGGCAGGCCAGTGTGTCCCGTATTTTCATGATTTAGTAGCTCTGTAGCTCCCTCCGGGCAGATGGGTGACACAGAGTCCTCGAGGACATGCAGGAGCCTTGCTGTCATCAGACAGGGGATGGAGCCCCTCCCTCCTGCCCGGGTTAACTCCCAAAATAACGTTCTATTGGTTGATCCATGAAGAATGAGGCTGAATGTTGCTCCTGTGTGGTTGGTGTCACTGTACCAAGACAGTGTCACCCCTCTCTCGTCTGAGGGAGTTTCAGCCACGGGAAATGGTTTCACTGAGGGCCAACAGTAGGGGTTACGGTGGTGGTGGAGGAGGGAAAAGGCACTGGTATCACCTACCTGGACTTGTGCAAAGTGTTCGACACCGTCCCACACGACATCCTTGTCTCTACACTGGATAGACAGGGATTGATGGATGGACCAGCTCTGGAGCCAGGCTGGGAATGCTGGGGGTGTTCACCTGGAGAAGAGGAGAATCCAGGGAGACCTTAGAGCCCCTTCGAATGTCTAAAGGGGCTCCAGAAGAGCTGGAGAGGGACTTAGGACAAGGGGTGGAGGGACAGGAGAAGAAGGAATAGCTTTAAGCTGAAGGAGGGTAGATTTAAAATGTTTATTAGGAAGAAATTCCTACCTGTGAGGGTGGGGAGGCCCTGGCACAGGTTGCCCAGAGAAGCTGTGGCTGCCCCTGGATCCCTGGAAGTGTCCAAGGCCAAGCTGGATGGGGCTTGGAGCAACCTGGGCTAGTGGAAGGTGTCCCTGCCCATGGCAGGGAGTGGGACAGGATGATCCTTAAGGCCCCATCCAACCCAAGCCAGTCTGTGATTCTGTGACTCTGCAGCTGTGCCTGCTGTAAAAACATGGCCTTTTATCCCTCGCTGTCCTGCTATCTACATCTCATCCCTAGATCCTGTTTTCCTGCTCTCCTCCTGTCCTCCTGCATGAGCTGAGTGTTGCATTTCTGGGCCAGAAGGGCCATGGGGGATTATAAACAGCAGCACGAGTGGTCCCTGCTGTTCGGCCACCTGGAGGGGCGGCTGTAGTCTCCATCTGTCCCTGGACACTGCGTTTCACCACAGGCCTCCTTCCAGCTCCTTCACAGCCATGAGTCCTGTGCAGTACAGGGATGCCCACGCTCCCAGGATTGCCTTTCCCGTATCAAATGTTGTCCTTTCCTGCCCCACCTCACCCCTTCCAAGGCACGGGATCTCCTTCATCCTCTCAGCCATATCCCCTCACCTCCTCTCTCCTCAGCCTTGTCCCTTTAACCATGTCCCCTCAGCTTCTCCCCTCAGCCATGTCCCCTCAGTTCCTCTCTCCCCTCAGCCATGTTCCCTTAGCTCCCCTCCCCTCAGTTCCTCTCCCCTTAGACATATTCCCTCAGCAATGTCTCCACGGCTCCTCTCTCAGCCATGTCCCTTCGGCAATGACCCCTCAGCCCCAGCCCCTGTTCTCCATGGCGGCCCCGCCCTGGCCTTGGCCCCGCCCCCTGCCTCGGCCCCGCCCCCCGCGCCGCACCCAACCGCGCTGCCCGGTCACGGCAGCGCCGCCCCCGGTCCGCGCGGCCCCGCACCGCCCGCGCTCGCGCTGATTGGCCGGTGGCGGGCGCGGCGCGGCGCTGATTGGCGCTGGGCGGCGCGGGCCCCGCCCCCCTCTCAGCCAGCAGGGTAGTGCGCTCGGCGCGCGGCCAGCGCGGCTCCGCTCCCTCCTCCTCCTCCCGCCGGGCCCGCAGGGGACAGCGACACTCGCCAGGCGCCTCCGTCCCGGCGCTGCCCCGCGCCCCCGCCGCTCGGTAAGGCCGCGGGGAGGGGGCTGCGGCCGGGGACGGGGCGCGGGAACACCGCACTGCGGGCGCGGCGCCCTCCGGGGTGGCGGAGGGGCGGTCCGGGCCGAGCGGGGGCTCCGGCCTCGCCCGTATGTGGGGGGCCGGGGCCGGACGGGCCGGGCCGGGGGTGACAGGGGCTGCGGGGCGGGGGAGGTGCGCAGGGAGGTCCCGCAGCATCCCCGAGCATCTCCCGGGGGAGTTGGCGGAGGGAGCGGGAGCTGCCGGGGCGCGGCTTTGTTGCGCGGGGCAGAGGCTGAGCGGGGTCCGGGGGCCTCGGGGGGGCCGCCGCTCCCCGGGGCTGCTCCCGCAGGGTCCCGTTGGATGTGACTCCCCAGGGCACACGGGAAACGCGGCTTTCGCTCAAGGGCGACGCGGCGATCCCGCACTTCTCCTTGGGACCTCTGGAAACTTTTCGCGTTTTCCCCCYGTCCTTCCCCGCTCTCCTCCCGTTGCATCTCTCGTATTCCCGGCTTTATAAGGATGGCTGTGGGCTCTCGGCGGGACGCGGGGTGAGGGATGAGCATGGGCAGAGCCGCGGCGCGGAGCACTGGGTGTGGCGAGCCGAGGGATGCGCCAGGCTCAGGCCTCTGCTCAGTCATCGCAGGCTGAACCGAGCCATAAATGCGGAGCGGGCCCGGTTTCGGGATGAGCAAACTTCTCTTACGGAGCACGGCTGGGTTATAAGGTACAAGAATTAAGGAAATGTTGGCCACGGCGTGATGAARGGTTGCTGTTAAGTTTAAACTGAAGGTGGTGAAGTTTTTTGGTTCTGCAGATGCTGTTTCACTGCCAGAAGCTGCTTCTAAGTGTATCCTGGTAGTATGAGCGTTGTAAGCTCTCCCTGTCTTAGAGGGGTGTGTTAAAAGTCCGGTCTGTAAACACACTAAACCTGAATTTAGATTTTTAGTTCTTTTTTGTTTAGGTGGTTCTCTTATTTGGTTGCTMCCTCTCTTATTCCCTTCCCCTGATTCTTGTATGGATTTAACAAATGAACTCATTTATTTTAGCGTTTTTAAAGAAGTTTTTATTTGTTTTTAAAGCTGGAATCATTTATTCAATGAACTATGTTCTTCCTAGCTTACAATTTCAACTGAAAGGCTTCTTGAATWATACAACAGACATCCAAGTCCTGCTCAGCATTTCAGTGGTGGAGTAACAAGCCTTGCTCGGGGCCTCCTCCTGCTCTGTGTGTGATGCTGCTGTAGCTTCATTTTGTAAACTGAAAGGACAGGACTGCACTGGAGTTTTACAACTCTAAAGCTTGTTTTCTCCTTGTCAGAGTGTCCCATCTGGTATGTTTTACTGTTATTATACTTACAAGGTGCTGTTGCAGCTTCATTAACTCTTCCTTTATTTGAGAAAGACAGATTGTTACTCAAAAATATTCACCTTCACAATACAGTTTTCATCAAAGTGATACTGGCTGGACAGACTTGTCTGTTAAATTTGCTTTGTGTTTTTTTGTTTGTTTGCCAGAACAGATGTAATTTCTGACTGTCCTTCCAGATGCATTTTGGAGGATTCATGGGCTCTTATTAAGTTTTTAATTTTTTATTCTTTTTGTCCTTCTTGCGTCAGAAGATGTGGGGTTTTTCAGTTTGAAAAAGGGCTTAGCTTACTTGCTATTGCAACAGCAGCAATGTCCTGTGTCTTTTGTTTTGTTTGGTAATAATTACATGTTAGTGACAAATAATAAGCTTGAAGGCAGAATAGCTGATCTGTTTGTGACTGTGATTGTTGACTCTGAAGCTGAAGGCCGTGGATATTATTAAATCTGTTTTTATGTGTCTCTGCAGAAATGACATCAGGGAAATATCAAATAATACAAAGAAGTGTCAGTGGTTTGAAGATGCCAGCCCTGGGAGTTCAGCTAGAGCCCAGTGTTGCCATGGGTACAGTTTGTGGGTCACCCCTGGTTCCCCCCGAGTCCTCAGCTGATATTAGGAGAGGATTATGTCACTCCTGTCCTTAAAGAACAAACGGGGAGGCTGTTGTAGGACGCTTATGGCAGCGGATCCTCGCTGAGGCTTTAATGTCTGACTTTATCAGCTTGTTTCTCCAAAGCCAGGGGCTGTCAGGCACTGTCCCTGTGGCTGGCCAGTGATCCCAGGCAGGCTCCGAGGAGTGTGGGACACCACGGCTCTGCTCTGGGAACTGCAGGACCTCACCCTTGCAGGGTATCTGGAGATCTGTTTTAACAAGCTACCTRATTTGTCTGTGGGGAACTTTGAAGGTTGTGAGTGCTGTGGTAAATGATCAATGCAGCCCTGTCTGTGTGAGCATTGGAGTGACCAGGGGTCACACCACAGGCTCCCAGACACTGCTGAAACCAACCTGGACTTACTCTGGTAGCAGGGTGTGCTTGTAAGTGTCATTTAAAGATGGAAATACTAATTCTGAAGTATTTGGGTTCAGTGCACTTGGTTGTTCCCTCCCAGGGGCACCAGGCAGTCAAGTCAAGGTTTTAAATAGCAAAGTATTGCTTAAACTGTTCTGTGATGATATCAAACGCCCCCACGCCTCCAACAACCTGAGCAACAGAAGCAAGCAGGGGTTTTGGAGGGGCAGAAGGTGAGGCTGAGTGGAGGCTGGGGCAGGGCTGGATTTCCAGCCTTAAGCTTGTTATGTGAAGTCTGAAGAGTGCTCAGTTGAAACAAATGAATTACGTATTCCTGCTGGTAAAAGGGCTGACACAGCTGTAATTTCAGCCAATGGAACTATAATTATGTTTGAGGTCCCAACCCCTGTAGTATTTTAGTAGTTGTCTCTCTTCCCTAGAAATAAATGAATCTGAGCCATTAAATGAGATTTGAGTTCTTACAGGGTTCAGATCTGGTTTACACTCATTGCTCTTAGCATGTTCTTACTCTTGTGTACCTCAAGCTTAAACTTACCTGCTGTTTGCTAAACTGATGATGTCCCCAGCTGAGAACTACTTGAACTCTGTTTGTCTCTCTGCAGAGTGTGTTGCTGTGCAGMCTTCCAAATTCTGCCCTACACCAAACTTATGACTAAGGGAAACCACTGGTCAGACAGGGTTTAAGTCCGTCAGGATGAATTCAAGCTACTTGCAATTCAAATGAAAGTGATGGTTACTTAAAAGCGAAATAATGTGTAACTATACCTTGGTTTGGTCCAGAAAAACACCAAATAATTGATTTTGCTAGGCCAGACATAGATTGGAAGATAAAATTCCAGTCTCCTCTGGTGAGAATGAAGAGTTCAAGGCGTGTTACTCGTCGTGTTGTTGCGGGTCAGATTGCAGACAACAAAATTATAATTTGTGTAGGTACTTCTGGAGTTTCAAAGGCAAAGTGAAGAAGCTGATACTGCTCTGAAAGGCAGAGTTATTTCCTGGAGCTTCATGTTTGTGCTTCCTGTCCCAAATAAAACAGATGAATCTCTTGCTTAGTCAAATGTCTGTGTCCACAGCTTCCTCGTGCTTTAACAGCAATTGAACTGATTCTTTCTGTGCTTTTTTTTTTTCCTCCTTCAAGGCAAATGAAATTATAGTCAGCTGTAGATCAGAGAACTGAGGGGTCTGTGATTACAGCAGGGTGGCAGAGCAGCTCTGGAGCCGGAGCCACCAGCGCTGCRTCATCGCCACAGAGCTCATCTCCCAGAAGAAAGGGTGGATGTCCTTTGGAGCAGGTTCTTGGAAGGCAGTGGAAAAGCTGGGCTGAGCAGAGCAGGTAGGACCCTTGCATCCCATGGGGGGATTTCTCCTCCTCCAGCTCAGAAACCGATTCCATTCCTCTCTTGTGAAAGAATTTCTCSTGGGAAGGAAAGGTCAGTGAAATCAGTTGTTGTAGATGTTATGCAGATTTTAGCTTGGTAATGAGAAGAATGAAATACTTGTGGCTTACAGTGGTGCCCTGTGTTGCTCCTGGGGTGGCTTCTTAATATTACGTTAGAAATCACTACAGTTATTTTAAATTGTTGGGAAATCTGACCCCAAAGGATTATGAATAGACATTGGTGTGATGCTCTAGCACTCTGAAAAATTACAGCAGGATAGTGTTAAGGATTTGTCCCAGACAAGATCAATCTTGGACTCCTCTGAGTAAGTTATTCATTTTTGTATGTTGCCATAAGAGCCCATATTTTGCAGTGCTTGAGAGCAAAACTTTTTGCACTTTTTGCTATAGAAAACCCAGGAGACACCGTGTAAATGGGAAGTGTAAGTTACTCCCTGGATGAAAAATGGCTGTATATGTAAATAATGGTGTATTCCGACTTCATAATGCACATTGTTTCCTGGAAATGTCTGCTGGAAGGTGGGAGGATGGTGGTTATTTATTCTGTTCTCCCCTGGAGACAGTGAGGGAAGGGGCTGATTTCTTCCCCCACTGTTAGAAAAGGCTACTCCTTGTTCGTCTTCTAATCCTTGCCTTATTTCACTCCTTGGCTCTTAGAACTTTTCTCTGGGACAGTGGCAACTGCTGAATTTGTAGTTCCTCCAGGGAGTAGCAAGATACCAACACTGAGATAAAGCTCACAATGTCCCTGTCATTTGAACAAAACTAGGAAACAAAAAAAAAAAAGAGTTGTAGTTGCATTATGGAGGGAGGTTTGTGTAATGCAATAGGCCCTGGATTAGCTTKCTTTTGCCAAGCTTGGATTTCCAGTCTCTTGAAGCTGTAGCTCCTCTTTTATAGAGAGTTTAGTGTAGACAAACCCCGAGCTAGAGTYTGTCCCCTGCCCAAAATGAGTGTGTTGGCGAGGGGAAGGTTTGCTACGTGGGTGGAAGGCAGGTTAAGTATCAGGTGTATCCCTGAGCGGGTGACGTGACACACACGGTGTAGCTGGAGATTAAAGTGGGATGAGCAGTTTGCCCCGGCTGCGTGCTGGCTATCAGGCTACTCCGAGGAGCTGCAGGAGGCTTCTGGGAGAAGTATGCAGTTAATCACATGCATTAGCATGATTAAAATCCTGATTAGCCTGTGTCACTCACTCCCATTTTCCACCTACACTTCGCCCCTTTCTATCCGGGGTATTTGCAAGTATGAGCAGCAGCGAGGCGGGGAACGGCGCGGCTCCAGTCCCGGGATGGGCTTTTACATGGACCCCGTAACTCTGGGCTTTACATTGTCTTAACAAAGTTCCTCAGAAAGCTGCCCAGCTGCTGTCTGAACAGAACATCTGAAAAATTAGCCCTCCACAGCTGGAGGAGCCTCTGCAGGACTGCGGGAAATCCAGTTGAGCACAGAGTAGGCTCGTCTTGCTCGTCAGTCAGGTGCTCAGGGCTTGCTCATGTTCCATATCTGGGGCATCCTAACTCTTGAATTTTAACATCCCCATCCCCATTTGMTGAGGAACTCCTCGTGCTGGTTGGCACCTTGGGGCAGGGCTCTGCTTGCCTCCAGCAGCTGGGGCTAAACGGGCTGGAGAGCAAGTCCAGGGAGGGGCTTACAGGGAAACACAAAGCTGAAATTGAKGTCTGGGTAACTGCAGATTGGCTGGTTGGATTTTGACAAGAAGTGGAAAAAAAAGCAAAAAAGGAGGTAATTTTGTAAATTCCTTTGTGCATAAACTTTTTTTAAAAACTGTACTGGTTGGAGCGATACTGTACATATTCCAACTGGATCTTTTTGGAAAAGCTAACGTCTCTGAGCATTAGGTCATACACTTCCACCACATTCCCGCCTGGGAGTGAGTCATTGTTCCTTTTGTAAAATTGCATTAGAGCTACATCATCCCAAAAAGCTGTTTTTCAGCTGAATTTAGGGTGTTGACACTTGCTCTAAACAAAGTAAAACTACGGAAGCATTTATCAGACCAATTTCAAAGTGTGTTTACATACTCTGGAATTGTGACTCCTGAAGTGCTCAATTCATGCTTGTGAGTGGAAACCCTCAGCTCTCACACAGGATTGTAGCAAATATCCCCATGTAACTTAACAGATGTTTGTGAAGTGCTTAAAATCCTCTGAAAGGGGCACAGAAACATCCAGATGCTTCTACCTGGTCTTATTCCTCCCTCTCCCACTTGATTCTTGCACTAACTGTGGTGTGTTGGCTCCTTGCTGAAGATACTCTGGCAGTTTGTCCTTCCAGGAGTTGATACTGAGGGTTTGTTTCCATATTATGACTTTATTTTCTATAACAAAACTAGTTTGAGGTTCCAGCCTTCCTCCACATCATGCTTTTTATCAGGTTGTTGTGCCTGACCTTCAGTGCAGTGAAATGGGGTGGTGAGAAATGGGGCGGTGCTCAGGTGGGATTTCTACAACTAATTTTAGAAGCTGCATCAATTCTATTAAAGGAGAAGTAAGAACAACTGCTTGGAGAAGTGGATGCCAAGCACTCATCAAACTGGCTCTATTGGGGAAAATGCAATAGAGAAATGCTGTCAGGAGGATGAGTAAGAGCTTGGGGTGAAAAGTCCTTGACAGACCTTCATTGAAAAGGATTAGGCTGCCAGGCACACCAAGATCCCAGAATGGCTGGGGTTGGGAGGGACCTCTGGAGATCACCCAGTCCAACCCCCTGCCAAGGCAGGGTTACCTGGAGCAGGTGATACAGGAATGTGTCAAAGTGGGTTGGATATCTCCAGACAGGGAGACTCCAGGCCCTCCCTGGGCAGCTGTTCCAGGGTTCTGCTACCCTCCATGGAAAGTTCKTTGTCATGTTGGGGTGGAACTTGCTGTGTTTTAGTTTCTGGCCATTGCTCCTTGTCCTATCACTGGCACCACTGAACAGAGTCTGGCACCCTCCTCTGACACCCCCTGGAGAGATTTGTATGGATGGATGGGATCCCCTCTGAGCCTTCCCTTCTCCAGACTGACCAGACAAGGCTCCCTCTGTCTCTGCTCATCAGAGGTGCTCCAGAGCCCTCATCAAACTCAGACCCCTAATCCAAATTCAGTRTTCTTGTGTTTTGTGTTAACACCATTTCGGCCCACCAGGAAGGGAACCCGGGTGCAGACAGCAATGAGGTTAGGGCAGGAATTAAGCACTTGGAACTGCTATGAGCAGGGCGCAAAGGGAAATCTGAAAGTTGTGCTTCACTGACARTTTTCCTGTAATCCCCTCTGGAAAGCACTGGGCGTTTTTAAGCATCTGACTGTTGGTAGCTTAAATTTGCCTGGGTATCAGGCACACTGAGAGGAAGAGGTCGACTGCGGTAAAAGGTGTTCCTGGGTTAGGCTGAAGGTCCTCGTGGCCTGGAAGGTGCTCTTGGCAGTGACATCTGCTCAGGAGATTCTCACGTGCTCCGTTCCCCTGTGGGTAAGTGCAGCTTGATCCACGCTTGGAGAGAAAATCAGCAGTGATGTTGGGTATGAAATGCTGTTGGAAATATGGAGGAAAACCCAGTTGTAAACAGCAGCTTACAGAAAGCATTTTTAAATGTAATTGTTAGTGCTGTTCATAGCACTTCCGAGTGATTAATTCCTGCCCTGTCCTCAGTGCTGTCTGCACTCAGGTTCCCTTCCTGGAGCACTGAAATGGTGTTAGCACCAAACACAAGAACACTGAATTTGGAACATTTCTATTTTAAAGGATCCCAGAATGGTTTGGGTTGAGAGGGCTTACAGCTCGCCTCATTCCACTCTCTGCCTTGGGCAGGGACACCTTCCACTATCCCATGTTGCTCCTGGCCTTGGACACTTCCAGGGATGGGGTATTTTGGTGTTGTTGATGGGGTTTTTTTGTGTTTAACCTCTCAATTTTGGCCATTTCTCTGTTGCAGTTTCAATAAATGCAGTGCCCTGTTAAAAGATGCTGCTTTGCTTATCTGGACTGGTCTTTGGGAATTTCAGAACAGTTTTTCTGCTGTCCATGAGTACTTTCACTACTTTAATTAGGTAATTGGAAACTTCCAAACTGAGAGAGCAAAGACAAAAATCCCCAGCCAGCTCCAGCAGAGGCTCTGAATGAGGCTCTGCAGACAGGGGAGGCAAAGAATGAGACAAAGAACTGAGTCACCCACTCTTCCTTCCTTCGGACCCCTGTGGTAGGAGTGAATCGTTTCTCTTTTTAGTCTTAAATCAGGCAATTAGAAAAAGGGTTCTGGATGTTAATAGCTGGATCATTCGGACTTCTTACTTAGCAGGAGCTGTGGATTTAGATGATTTAAATAAGCAGTAGTAAATTGAAGATATCATGTGATGACCTGTTGCTGGATTCCCACTGGGAAGTTACAGATGCACAACTTCAGAAGTGTTGCTTTGCTTTACAACTCTGAGTGCTGCCTCCAGCTCTGGAATACCAGCACAGGAAGGACAAGGACCTGCTGGAGAGGGTCCAGGGGAGGCCACCAGGATGATCAGAGGGATGGAGCAGCTCTGCTGTGAGGAAAGGCTGGAAGAGTTGGGATTGTTCAGCCTGGAGAAGTGAAGCTTCAGAGTGACCTCATTGTGGCATTCCAGGACCTCAAGGAGGTACAAGAAAGATGGRGATTTAGGACAAGGGTCTGAAGTGCCAAGACAAGGGGGAATGGCTTCCCACTGCCAGAGGGCACGGTTAGATGGGATATTGGGAAGAAATTTTTCCGTGTGAGGGTGGGGAGGCCCTGGCACAGGTTGCCCAGAGAAGCTGTGGCTGCCCCTGGATCCCTGRAAGTGTCCAAGGCCAGGTTGGATGGGGCTTGGGTCAGCCTGGGCTAGTGGAAGTTGTCCCTGCCCATGGCAAAGGGTGGCACTGGATGGGCTTTAAGGTCCTTTCCAAATCAAACAATCCTGAGATTCTGGATTCTGGGAATGTTTGCTCAGCTCAGCAGTTGGTCTGTGTGATTTGAGTGTCTGCTCCTGCCGAGGTTTGCAGGATGTGACTGCCGAAGTGGAAGTTGGTCCCACCTATGCCAGCACAGTGGGCAGAACGATGGGACACACCCATCAGGATGTCASTGAGGCTTGAATCCTGCGTTAAATCCTTTTGGGATGATGTGCTGTGGTGCTGGCACCCAATAGATGTGTCAGGTGTCCTGTGACACCACAATGATGGGGACTCCGTAAGATGCTGTGGGTGGCTCAAGATATATTTTATATAACAAATTTGCATTTATATATGAAACTACAGTGTATGTATATGCAGGGTTAATTTTCCAGCAAATCTTTATACTTAAAGCATACGTATTATTTTTCCTTAGGCTGTATTTTAACCTATTTAAGCATTTATGACATGAGAATTAAAGGATATTTCCATCTCGTGTGCTGAGGGCTGGATTTTCTGTAACTGGGTTTTTTTTTAGGTAAAATGTACTCTTTTTTTGCATTGGGATTTGGACAGAGCATGTAGGGCAATAGGATCAAGTGTCACATTGGGGATTACATATTTGTCCTGAAGTGACCCTCTTAGGAGCTTGCATGGGTGTAATTGGTGAATGACKGGATTTATAGGGATGTATATCTGCATTAGCACTGTTTGATGTAACTCGAGCTGATTTGCTTTTGGTCCAAACTATTTTCAGCTTGGGGAATTCACTTTTAAAGAGGGATACTATAATTTGCCTGAAACTGGCATTTTTAGCCTTTTGTTTCCCATTAAAAGCAATGGTGGTTTGACCAGGAATTAATAGCTCTACATATGAATGTAGAGGAGTGTTTTATGGCATTGTCTGGTGGCTGAACCCCAAATTTATCCCAAAAGCTGCATATGTAGTTGAGACTTCTGGGTGTTAGTGGTGTTGAAAAAACCTTTATCATATCAACTTTCCAAGATTCTTTTGTTGCATCAGTCATTGTCTTGTTCTTCAAACTGGAGYAACTCTTTAGCTCCTGGTATTCTGTATTATTTTGGTGTGTTGTGTTGCTTTGCTGGCAGCTTCCGTGGGATTTCCCTCTCCTAGAAGGAATAAACATGAATTTGAAGGCGTTGGGGAACTTAAAGGAACTCCTTGCACTTCCAAGCTTAGTTTTCTGCAGCGAAGGTTTTGAACTTGCCAAATTACCAGTAATTGCTGGTCTTGCTGAAAGACTTTCCCTGTGGGCACATCCCTCTGTGCTTGTCTCTGAACTCTGGCATCCCGGTTCTTACTGGAGACTGGGATTTCAGCGGGATTTTTCCGTGCGGATCCGGTCGGCAGTGAGAGCCCTGCCGGCTCCTCTGTGCCGGCAGCAGCTCCTGCAGTCTCTTCAGAGGTAGTGACGGATGAGTGAATGGGTGTGATTCACAAAGGCCTTTATTTCTAAAGCACTGATTGTTGTTTTTTTTTCCTTAATTACCCTGAGCTGTGTTTGTGCCACAGGTTTCCCTCTGCTCCCCTTTTCCTGCTGCTCCACTCTCCCCAAAGCTCCCGGTTCACCTTCGCTGCTGATTTTCTCCCTTATTTCTGTTTTCTCCAGTCCCGTTTAAGGCCATCTGAATGTATTCAGTGCAGGGCGGGTTTCTGTTTTTCTGCCCCAAAGACCTTTTAAAAAGGCTCTTGGAGGGGTGATTGGAGCACAGAATTTAATGCACTGCTCCCAGAAATCCTGACTCTGGCTGGCATCAGCTGATGGTGTCTTGTTTAAACATACCACAGACTTGATGTTTTTTCCCCTTGGGGTTTGACTTCCTGTGATAAAAGGAGATTCCCTTTTAAAGCAGAGCTCCGTGGTTATATAATGAGAGGAGGAAATAGTCCAAAAGTGACACTGGGAGAATAGAAAAGTTATTTTGGTAACTGACTGTTAGACAGGAGAATAGAAAATTCGCTCAGGAGGGCACTGGTAACTTGAGTCCTCTTGGGAAAGTGAGAGGAACACATTCAAGGAATTAAGTAAGGGAGTGACCAGGGCAGAGCAGCGAAAGGAAGGTTGTGGTAAGGACAGAGCTGTCCAGTGCACATCTAGGATTCCTCTTAAAGGATTTAACTCTTTCCAAACTGCTTTTCCTCTCCTCCATAACCTGCTGTGTTGTTCCCAAGCACAAGTCTCCCAGGTAAGACCCTCAGAGCTGTGCTGGCTTTTCCTGTTGGATTTGAAGCCATGAATAGAAGGGATGTTTTTTGTCTCTGTGTGTCCCCCACCAGACCAGACCAGACCAGGGAATTACTTTCTTCCACCTGCATTTTCTGCCCCCCCCTCCCAGGCTGGCAAACTTGCCAAGGACTGTGCGGGAGTTAGAGTGAAAACTGGCTTTTTATGCTGTTGATAGGGCAAAACTGAAGATTCCAAAGCAGTTTGCTGTTCTCAGCACGGGTTGTTGGGAGGCAGGGATACAAACTGCCAGGGAAGCCAGCTGAATTCTGGCAGGGAGTCACTGAACTCCCTGAGCCTTTGGAGTTCCTGCCCTTGGAGTTCAAACTCAGCACTGCACRCACCCCACACTCTGTAGAGACACTGCTTGTGCGAGTCTGAGGTCCCTATGGATTTAAAATGGAATACTGATTTCCCTGGTCTGGGGTATGGCTAGAGAAAAATGGAAAATGCCCACAATTCATCAAAATTAAGMTGGTTTTCTTTCTAGTCTGGGGTATGTTTATTTTCTCTAGTATGTAATTTATCCGTAGACTTATTTTTCAGCAGCCARATATGCTGACTGTGCGTGTTACGTTTCCCCAGTGAAATTCCCTGGCAACTTCACTTCTTCCAAGATCATTTTGAGGTGCTGATGTAATCAAACAGTTGAATGTGAACTCAACAAGAAATTATGTAGTGCAAAGTTTGCTCTTAAAATCCATATGGAATTAAGGCGCATTTGTTATTTATATGTGTTTTTAGTGTTGGTATTTGTGATATTAATTAACTTTGCTTTTGGTCATTTTTTAATTAAGAGATGTCAGTTTATGCCTGGGGCGGGGGGAAGCAGGACCGACAGTTACAGATCCTTAACACCTCATCAAAATTTCAGTGGGAGTTATTTTTTCAGCTCTATTTGAATAATTAAACATTGTGCTGAACTAATTTTGCAAATGCAGGGGGGAGCACAAGGAGTACATGAAAACTGTTAATCTTAATTGAAATGCATTAGAGTGTCCTGATTGTAAAACTGTAACACCTTGTTTTACTCTAAACAGTTGTATTACTTGAAAGAAACTTCACAACTTGTAAATTGAGGAGTAAAATATAAACCTAGATTAGGAATTGATCCTCTGAAAGACAGAAGTGAAACAGAGRGGGCTCTGGTGATGAGTATGTTGTCTAACACAGATCACCTCGAGTAGTATCTTTCTCCAAATTGAATTTTTAACCCTTGCCTTCAAAGGAAGGAAGCTTCCAAAGTGCCTTGCAGCACCTGCTTTTTGTCCTTAAATTAGTTTAGTTTTCAAATGAAAGATTGTAGGATCTCATTATTTATGAAACAGAAGCTTTGGATTAAGCTCAGATGTTCCTTTATTAGAGAATTCCGACTACAAAGGGAAGCTGGGTATCCACCAGCTGCACTCACTGACTGATAACAGGCTTTTTCAAAGTAGTTTTCTTTCAGCAATCCTGTTAATGCTTTACATTCAAGCCTAAACTTTTTTTTGTGGGATTAGAGGTAGGAAAAAAATGCTAGATCAGAGGAATAAATGCAAATAATTCAGCATGAACAGCAGAGCAGGAGGGTGAGGTGAGTCCATTATTTTGATATGTGTTTGTAAGTCAGCAGGACAGTGTTGCACTCCCCCCTTCACAGCATATTAAATAAAATCAAAATGCAAGAGCTGTGAAAACAAATCAGGCAAAAGATTCATTTATGTGGGTTTGTGCAGAGCAGGTTTTCTGTTTTGTTCATTTTTCTTCTTGGTTTTGATTCTCAGGGGGTGGTGAAGTGCGGGCTGTGTCCCCTTGGCTTCTTATGCTGGAGCTGGAGGTGCTGATCAGCAGCGTTTGTGCTGCAGCCTCTGAGAGTCCTGGGCACTGTGTGGGGTTCAGATCACAGAATCCACCCTGGGTTGGGTGGGAGGGACCTCAGGGATCATCCCATTCCATCCCCTGCCATGGACAGGGATGCCTTCCACTAGCCCAGGTTGCTCCAGGCCCCGCCCAACCTGGCCTTGGACACTTCCAGGGATCCAGGGACAGCCACAGCTTCTCTGGGCAACCTGTGCCASGGCCTCCCCACCCTCCCAGCCAAGAATTCCTTCCCAATATCCCATCGATCCCTGCTCTCTGGCAGTGGGAAGTCATTCCCTGTGTCCTATCCATCCATCCCTTTTTCAAAGTCCCWCTCCAGCTCTCCTGGAGCTCCTTTAGGCACTGCAAGGGGCTCTGAGGTCTCCCTGGAGCTTTTTCTTCTCCAGGTGAACATTCCGATCTCTCTGAGCCTGGTTCCAGCCCTGGGAGCAGCTCCACGTCCTCCTGCTGTTGGCCCCAGGGCTGGAGCAGCTCTGCAGGTGGGGTCTCACCTGAGTGGGGCAAAGGGGCAGAATTGCCCCTTTTCTGCTGCCCACGCTGGGGATCAGCCCAGGGCGCTCCTGATTTCTGGCCAGSGAATGTCCAGTCTCTCATCCACCAGCACCCCCAGGTCCTTCTCCCCAGGGCTGCTTTCCATCTGTTCATTCCCGGCCTGGATTTGTGCTTGGGATGGTCCCAGCCCAGGTGCAGGACCTTGCCCTTGGCCTTGTTGAACCTCATGAGGTTGGCACATTCCCACCTCTCCAGCCTGTCCAGGTCCCTGTGGATGCCCCATCCCTTCCCTCCAGCTGTGACAGCACCCACAGCTCTGTGTCAACAGCAAACTGCCCAGGGTGCCCCAGTCCCAGGTGTAATTTGGCTTTTTCAGAGTCTCTCCATCTCCACTGCAGCAGAAAGTGCCTTTCCTTCCTCAAAGCCKAGTGCTGGTGGTGTCGAGGAAATGACCCAGCTTCAAAGTCTCAATATTGCAAATAAAAGAGATTATCTTTGGTTGCCACTGTCACCTTTGTCCTCTGGGCACAAGGTTTCACACTTGCAGCTTGCAGGTCACACTACACACTCCTCTCCCTGCTTATCTCTTGTGAGAGTTTTTCTGTTAATCTTTCGAAGTAGAGGAGCTGTAATTTCTAGATGAAATGCTTTATGCTATACTTTTCAGAAGCATAATACCAAAACAGGGGGTTGTGTACTGGGAGGAGCATTTTCATCTACTAAATAGGGATGTAGGCTGGATTTTATGCAATTGGCTCAAATCATACAGTTTTTAATGTGGAGGTTGCCTGTGGATTGTTCTCTCTCTCGGCAAGTTTTTGTTAAATTACTTCTCTTATTCTACTAATTTATTTTTAAAATATGTCTTTGAAAAAACAAGAGTTGAGTGTTTTTAAGATGCTCACCAGGTTGATCAGATTCCGGGCAGGCTTCTGCTCTTGCCTGTCCTTTGTGTAGATTCTGGGTTAATTGAGTGACTCATTCATTCAGTCTGGCCGAGGCTGCAGAGGCCAAGGARGCACCAGCAGCTCATGGCTGGTGAAGGGAAAAACAAACCCAGCACAGGATGAAACTCTGAGGCATCTGAGCTTCCTTCTGCAGGCTGAGTTGGGAAGGGCAGCCTGTGCCTCACTGGAGATCTGCAGGATTGGTCATTGCACAGAACATCCTCAGAGGTTCTTTTGTTTCCTAAACACTACAGGGCTTCTGGTTTGTGTCTTCTTAATTTCTGAGGACTGGCTGTAATGAATGTCCTGTGTTGTGGTTTCAGTTCTGTCCTGTACAATGGAAAATCTTAATTCTGCACCTTTCAACTGGCAGAGTGCAGGGATAGATGGGATATTGGGAAAGAATTCTTGGCTGTGAGGGTGGGGAGGCCCTTGCACAGGTTGCCCAGAGAAGCTGTGGCTGCCCCTGGATCCTTGGACACTTCCAAGCCAGGTTGGACGGGGCTTGGAGCAGCCTGCGATAGTGGAAGGTGTCCCTGCCCATGGCATGTGGTGGGACTGGATGATTCTTGAGGTCCCTGCCAACCCAAACCAGTCCAGAATTATTTTTGTTTTAATCCAGCAAGTTTCTTGTATGAAACACAGAAGCAGTTCCTGAAACAGAAGTCAGAACCTGGGCTGCCTGGTTAGGAGGTGGAAGGACAGACCTGAAAGTAGAACCTGAAATTATTTCTTCTTTCAAACACCAAAGAGGAAAAGAAAAAAAAACAAACAAAAAGCCCCTCCCAACCCCCTCCAGAATTCATCCCCTCATCATTCTAATAATTTCACTAAAAAATTTAAAAATGTCTCGTAAATATTCTAAATCTAAAGAGTTAGAAATGTAAGAGAAAAAGAAGGGGAATACTGAATATTTTCTGAATAATAAAGTGGATCTTTCTGTAAAACATCTTTACTAATTAATCCAAAAAYGAAGCAAACTGAAGTACAGCAGCTTGTAACAAAAAGCTTTTTGATGGAGTTTGCTGCTGGGAATGATCTCATCCTGGTGCTCAGCTGGGCACTGTGCAGTGCTGGAACCRTTTGCTGGAACCCAAGGGAGCTGCGTGGGCTGTGGGGTGGTGGTGGGGGGAGCTGGGAATGTTGGGCCATCCCAAGGGGCCATCCCGAGCTTTTCACCTCCAGCGTCCGGGTGGGGTCAGCAAGAACTGCTGCTTGTGGATTTGCTGTACTCATTTTTCTGGGAATTACCTTGATTTTAAGTACCTAAGGAGGGCTTACAAGAGAGCTGGAGAGGGACTTTTTACAAAGGGCATGGAGTGCCAGGACAAGGGGGAGTGGCCTTAAACTGAAAGAAGGGTGGGCTTGGATGAGATGTTGGGAGGAAATTCTTCCCTGTGAGCATGGTGAGGCCCTGGCACAGGTTGCCCAGAGAAGCTGTGGCTGCCCCATGATCCCTGGAAGTGTGCAAGGCCAGGCTGGACGGGGCTTGGAGCACCCTGGGCTAGTGGAAGGTGTCCCTGCCCATGGCAGAGGTGGCACTGGATGATCCTTAAGGTCCCTTCCCAACCAAACCGCTCTTAACAAAAAGCTGTCACAGAAGAGTGAAAAACTGTGGTCCCAACCTTCATTGAGAAACATGTCTTCGGTCTTCAGGTGGAGCCAAGTAAAATTGAAATTAAAAATGATGTAACGGTGATTCTTAGCTTCATAGTTTTAAGTTATTCCTTTTAGAACTTAGTACAGTGAATCGATGTGCCTTCTGTGCTTTGTACCTGTTTCTATTTTTAAAGTTATAAAATTGTTSCTTTAAAATAGGCAAAAACTACTTGTAGTAAGAGCAAACCCTGGATATTCAACTTCTGCAAAGCTTGTGGGGGTTGACACTTGGATCTTGCTGAGTGGGAATTCAGTGATGTGCCAGAAACACAGAGTTTGCTTCATTCTAAGTCAACTTTAAACCCCAGAAGTTGTATTATTCATTGTTCTTCCAGTTTCTCACCCTGATAAGCTGCCTTGTTGTCCTTGGAGGCACTTGGAGCCTCGTGCTGGTTCCAGTTTAAATTGCAATATTTGTGTGTAGGGGAGGCCAGAAGGTTTGGAGTCTGCTGGAACTCCAATACAAATGTTTTATTTCTGCCAACTAAAGAAATTCTGAGAACTGCAAAAATAACAGAATTGCACGTGAGACAATGGGTTAGACTTGTCTCCCTTGTAGTTGGAATTTGTCTTTAAAATTGTGGGAGAATTAATTAGAGTTTGGGTTGTAACAGCTCCTACACGTGAACGCAGCAGGAGTGACTGAATTCACTGTGGTGGTGTTGGCTCAGAAATCCCCAATTCCTGGGGTGGCTCAGGAACAGAGCTCTTGGCACAGTTTTTGTGCCAGACGTGGTGCACAGACCAGTGTCGCTGTATTCCCACCTCCAGGGTGTGTCCCCACCTCCAGGGTGTATTCCGACTGCAGTATTTGGGAGTGGAGCCTCTCAGTGCGGGGCTGTGTGTGGAAAGGGCGGCAGAGAAAGGTCTTTGCGGGATCTTGGAATTCCAGAGTGGTTTGAGTTGGAAGGGACCTTAAAGCCCATCCAGTGCCACYGCTGCCATGGGCAGGGACACCTTCCACTAGCCCAGGTTGCTTCAAGCCCTGTCCCAACCTGGACACTTCCTTGGACACTTCCAGGGATGGGGCAACCACAGCTTCTCTGGGCAACCTGTGCCAGGGCCTTGCCACCCTCACAGGGAGGAATTTCCTCCTAATATTTAATCTAAATCTACCCTCCTTCAGCTTAAAGCCATTCCACCTTGTCTTGTCGCTGAAGGCAAGGGTTAAAAATTCAATTTGGAGAAAGATACTACTCGAGGTGATCTGTGTTAGACAACATACTCATCACCAGAGCCCCCTCTGTTTCACTTCTGTCTTTCAGAATGTCCCTCATTCCATCCCTTGTCCCAAGTCCCTCTCCAGCTCTCCTGGAGCCCCTTTAGGCCCTGGAAGGGGCTCTGAGRTCTCCCTGGATCCTTCTCTCCTCCAGGTGAGCACCTCCAGCTCTCCCAGCCTGGCTCCAGAGCAGAGGGGCTCCAGCTCTGGGAGCAGCTCCGTGGCCTCCTCTGGCCTCTCTCCAGCAGCTCCACGTCCTCCTGCTGTTGGTCCCAGGGCTGGAGCAGCTCTGCAAGGGGATCTCACACACATCTCCACACCCCATGGCCTCGGCACTCCTGGTTTTGTTTGGAATGAGCAGTAGCAGAAACGCACTCGTGTGTCTCAGCCAGGAACAAGTGAAAGTGTGGATGGACATATGAACAGCTGGGATTTTTCTTTTTTTTTTCTTTTTTCTTAATGAGTCTGAGCTGAACAGTTTTAAGTCCAGATTAAAAGCTGGATGGTATAATTATTTTTTAATTGGTCTTTGCAGTAAGAACCTGTGCATTAAACCTCAGAACGTTCTGAATTCCAATCACTGCAAGAAATAGAAATCAGGTGGATTAAGTATAGCACTGGAAATTAGTTTTATGTGTATAACTGAAGCATTTTCATTCAATCATAATACAGTATTTATTTTATTAATACAGCTTTAGATTCCTGAAGATGTTACCTGAGGTTTTTAAGGCAGTGAGTCTGCACTGATTTATTTGGTTGTGGTGTGCGGTAACACATGTTGTACTGGTTCCAGTCTTGATGAGGAAACTGCTGCTGATCTTGCTGCATTCTCAGAGCAGGAATCGCTTTCCTTGATAAGCACAGAACAAGGATCAGAGAAAACACTTCCAGCAGCTCCCTTGGCTTAGGCTGTCATTGCTCTGATAACACAGGGTGAGAACTGCTCCTCTGCCGAAGGAATAAGAGGGTCTGTGGGGATGGAATCTTTGAAGGTGCTGAGTCTCTCCCTTCTTTATTTTCTCTGTAGTTCTTCTGCACCTCACTGTTTGTTTACTGTGAYTGAACCTTCAAAAATGCAGCAAAATGAAAGTGCACAACTCTCTGGAGGACTTTCTTGCTCTCTACAACTACTTGAAAAGAGGTTGTAGTGAACAAGGGACAGGACGAGAGGAAACGGCCTCAGGCTGTGCCAGGGGAGGGTCAGGTTGGACATCAGGAGGAATTTCTTCCTRGAAGGGGTGGTCAGGCCTTGGAAGGGGCTGCCCGGGGAGGTGTTGGAGTCCCCATCCCCGGAGGTGTCCAAGGAAGGCCTGGAAGTGGCACTCAGTGCTCTGGGCTGGTGACAAGGTGGGGATTGGTCATAGGTTGGACTTGATGACCTTGGAGGCTTTCCCAACCATAATGATCCTGTGATTCTGGGATTCTCATGCCCTCCACACCTCTGGCTGGTTCTGCCATGACTACAACCACCGACAGTTTAAAAATCTGTAATTAATATGATGTTCAGCAGTGCATTGCAGTGTTTAGGGCAGGGTGGAGGGACAGTGGGTGACCAGTGCCAGCCCTGGTGCTCTGCATGGTCCCTGCAGGGTGTGTTTGGGGCCTGTGTGTGGCCAACACCCCGCTCCCTGTATCGTGTCTCAGATCTTGAAGCAATTTGCTCCTTGGTTCTGGTTTAACACAGCTGTCTGCACCTTGTTGTAACCTGTCATCAGCTGATGGTGGGTACTCAGACTCCAGCCCAGTTTTTCACGCTGAATTGAACAAATCTGTTTTTTCAGGCAGTTGCATAACGGGAAGTGTCTGCTCATCTTCTGTTCCATTTATTTTTTGTTGGCTTTAGAAACTTTTTTTTTTTAGAAGCCTTAATTACTCTTCCACAGTTGTAAATAAACATCTGAAGGATTTATCAGGTAATTTCAGGGCCAGTCACTCTTACGTTGAATTTGCTAAGGAGTGACACTGCTTTAAAAACCCTAAAAGCTATAGTTTTGATGCAGAATATATGAATGTGTTCCAGCTCAAACCAAGCATTTATCCGCACAATGGCTTCAATTCTTATTCTGACTGGTTGGTTTTCCAATGCACCCTTAACAAAGGGYAACTCACCCCTTACAAATTGACTTTTTTTGTTGGTGGGTTTGTTTTTCAATCTGAGTCTCAGAAGCTTGGGTAAGGTGAGTTTCTTTATGCCTTGGAAATGTGATCTGTGAGCTAAGAGGCAAAGAACTAAATGTTAATGACCTTAACCCTGTCTGGCTGCACTGCTCTGACCTTTATCTCCCATCTCCCCTTTCCCAGGTACAGGTATCACTTTCTGTTTACACCTCCCAGAACAAATCCGCTCGGAGATGCTCTGATTTTTTTAGGAGGAAATCCGAAATGTTGGTGCTGTGCCATAAATAACGGGAGAATGTTTTCTTTTGATTTCCTGCACCCTGGTAGTGCTCAAATCCTTGTGTTTGGGGTGGAGAGAGGTTGGTTGTGCTGGGGATCACTCAGAGCTGACCTCACAAAGCTCTGCCTAAGCCAAGGTGCGAGTTCTGTCCGATGCTGGGCACTGTCCCCACACACGGGAGGTCAAATGATGTTTTGAGGCTTCTCCCTAATTTACCAGGAGAATGTGGGATGTTCTGTGAGTGACTTCTGCACAGCTGGGATCGCAGTGAGGTCCTGACACTCAGTGTGTCATCAGGAGTTTAATATTTTACTAGTTTTGGTATCTCAGGACACAGAGATTACTTAATTCTTACTAATCTGGTCTTTTCCATGTATAACTTTTAGGCAACAAATACTGCAAAAACCTCTGGAATATAGTCATTCTGAATAGATTTGGTTTGAATTGTTTCTAACACTATATTATACCTGTAATGATTTTGAGTGTCATGATTTTTGTGGTAGAGGATGCCCTCTAGTCTAGAAGCCAGGAAAAAAGATGGAGAGGAGCTTTGGACAAGAGCCTGAATGACAGGATGAGGGGGAATGGTTCAAACTGACAGAGTAGATTTGGATGAGATATTGGGAAGGAATTCCTGGCTGTGAGGGTGGGAAGGCCCTGGCAAAGGTTGCCCAGAGAAGCTGTGGCTGCCCCTGGATCCCTCTCTGTGCTGCTGACCAGACCATGACTCCTGGAAAAGCTTTTTAGCTGGAGGAAGGAGGGGAAAAAACCCGACCCGASCACAACCCCCTGCCAGAGTTGTCTTACAGAGCTCATTACCCTGCAGTGCAGGCTCAGGTTTTCCCCTGCTATAGGAGCACAGCGAGGAGCTGTAATTCTTCACTGTGCAGCCCAGGCTCTAAAATAGCAAGATTTGAAATATTCAGCTGTCAAACAGTGGATCAGTTAAGCTCTGGACACTTTTGACTTTGTCCTCAGCAAGGGGATCTGTCCCTGCGGTTGCAGGGTGAGCCCTGGTCCCTCCACCCGCTGCTCCGCAGGCAGCAGCTCAGGAAGGTTCTTGTGTGTAAAGGAATGAAGGGCATTTGTTGCTTAGTGTAACTCAGTGCTGCAGCTCACTAATGTGTTCGATGTGCAAGGCAGCAGCTGGTTCAGTAGTAGGGGATTCCAGAAAATAAGCAGGGAAGCTCAGTGATTCCTAGCCCTGAAGCAGCAACGGTCATGTGTCTGCACAGGGTGTAAATGCCTTTTTAACCTTCCTCCTTCTGATCCATATTCATGGGTTTCCTCTTGGGAATTCAGAGAGAAATCAACTGATGATGGTTGATGTGTATTTGGGAGTGCCAAATACACATCAGCCTTTGCCTTTGCCTTCTGAGAGACTTTAAACCTGCTGCATTTCTCCAGTGGAAAATAGAGATTACTGTTTAGTTTTTAATGTATGCCTCGAAGACTGCTTGGGTTGCTGTCTGGCATAATTTAAAAAACAAAAGTTACAATCCTTTTGTCTAAAAAGAATGATGAAGTGTCTGCTGTATCATTGTTGTCCCAAAATTGATATGGAAAAGGTAAAAGTGAAATCCTAGAATCCCAGAATGATTTAGYGTAGAAGGGACCTTAGAGCCCATCCAGTCCCACGCTGCCATGGGCAGGGACATGTTCCACCATCCCAGGTTGTTCCAAGCCCTGTCCAGCCTGGCCTTGGACACTTCYAGGGATCCAGGGACAGCCACAGCTTCTCTGGGCAACCTGTGCCAGGGCCTCCCCACTCTCACAGGGAAGAATTCCTTCCCAATATCCCATCTAACCCTGCCCTCTGGCAGTGGGGAGCCATTCCCTGTGTCCTATCCATCCATCTCTTGTTCAAAGTCCCTTTCCAGGGATCTGTCATGATTGTAAACTGTAACTACTGAGTTTTGGTATGGACTAAACAAGTGTTGGAGAGGGGAATTACCGTTTCCATGTGCTGATTTTGATCCAGGAGCTCTGCACACAGAGGAAATGCAGTTTTCCTTCTCCAATCCGTTGTAAGCAATGGTGTGTGCCTCGTCCTTGGTATGTGTTTGCTCACCTGTGACTAATGAGGGTGTTGGGTGTTCCTGATCACATCCCTTCTGTTCTGACACCGCTCCTGTTGTTGGGATCCTCCGGAGCCTCTGGAGCTGTTCTGCTCCACTCCGGCTCCAGTTTCCATAATGGACACACTGGTACTGCAAACCAACGGGGAGGCTCCTGTGTGCAGAGGGATGGATATGGGGGAAGGAGGGTAAAATTCACTATGGGGCAGCCTCTGTGTGYGGGAGCAGATCCCCCAAAGCAAGCAGGAAAAGCCTTGATTCGGAACTGCTCATGGAATTCTGTCTGTAAAGAGCAACCAGTTCATAAAATACAATACTGAGCAAAGGAGATGCTGAATTTGCTGTGGAGTGCATTCGTCTCACCATGATGTGTGATGGTGGAGCTGATTTTGGGAGACATGGGTAATGCCTGGATCATGTTCCTCATGGGTTCCTACACATCTGAAATATTTCTCCCCAAATACACAGCTTATTAAACCTGTCACACTGATCTGCTTAGATACTGCTCTTTATTTAGAGCACATCTGGGAATGAGAGTTTGGTTTATATAAATATATATGTGACCTCTTTCATGGAAATTAATTTTATATATATATTTATATATATATATATATATATGTGTGTGTATATATATATCTTAACCAAATAACCTGTATTTTCAGAGCTTTTAACCCAGGGCTCTGGTCATGCTTCCAGCCTGTATTCTGCTTAATTTTGTTATTTCTTGCCTTTTTTTCTCCAAAGCATCCRTGTAAAATCTGCTGCCATAAATAAGTTTCCAACCTGAAAATCCAAGGATTAAATAAATCCTAAATCTCTRTCATAGAGGTACTTTTAGGTCAAGACTGGGGCAGTTGCAAGTTGGGGTGAAGCATCACAGGTCAGTGATTCCACCACGTTTGAGTCCCTGTAAAATGCTCCATTCACAGGCACCAAGCAAACCTCAACTCCAAGATCTGATCTCTGCATGGATCCTTTCCCAGAAAATCCTAAGGGCTTGATAGGTGGGTTTTGAGGTGCTCAGTGAGATCCATTAACTGTCCCTGGATTGTGACCTGCAGCTCCCTGCCCATCCACACGTACCTGTGGGATAATCCTCTTCATCCTCCAGGACAGGGATGCAGGAGGAGGTGTGTGACCTGGTGTAGGTGAGGGGATATTAACTGGCAGCTCGGGCACTTCAGCTATGAAACCTGGCAGGCATCAACCTTGAAAACATAAGCAGATTTCAGTCTCATGAATTTTCATGCTTTCTTACAATAATAAAGTGTCAGAGACAGTTGGGAATTCTCCAGGAGCTGTTTGGCTTTAAAGCTGTTGCCATGGCAGCGTGCAAGGTCCCAGGGAAATGGGAAATCCAAACTTTTCTCCTGTTTGTAGGGCCTGAGCTGACACAAACATTCCTGAATCTGGTGTAACTTGGTAAAATTCCTGTTGGTGCCTGCAACTTCCTTCTCGGTTTTCCTTTTCCAAAGTCGAGGAAAGACAGTGTTCTGTAGTTCTGATGAGATTAGGAAGTTCTCAGTTCCAGGGTGAATGGGTATATCTGATGTAGAATCGTGGAATGGTTTGGGTTGGAAGGGATTTTATGGATCATCTCATTCCACCCCTGCCACGGCAGGGACACCTTCCACTATCCCAGGTTGCTCCAAGCCCCATCCARCCTGGTCTTGGACACTTCCAGGGATGGGGCAGCCACAGCTTCTCTGGGCAACCTGTGCCAGGGCCTCCCCACCCTCACAGCATAGAATTTCTTCCCAATATCCAATATAAATCTCTCTTCTTTTAGTTTAAAACCTTCACCCCTTGACCTGTTACTGTCTTCTGTTTCTGTCTTTTTTCTAAGCCCCCTTTAGGTACAGGCAGGACACACCTTCAAGTTATAATTTTGAACATACACAGCTTCACTGACCATTCCATTGACCCTTTGATCTGCACAGCAAGGGTTTGTCATCAGTGAAAGTGGAATAAAACAAAGGATTTGTCGTGAGTGAAAGTGGAATAAAACAAAGGGTTTGTCATGAGTGAAAGTGGAATAAAACAGCCAGGCCTGTTCTGGAAGCATCTCCAGCCTTGCCAGAGGAGGCTGTGGGGGAGCAGCCGTGTTCTGTTCCTGCTGCTCTGGGTGTGGTGTGCATGGAATGAGTAAGAGAAGGATCCTTCTTGTTGGACATGTTGAACAACCGGTTGCACCTTGGCTGAGAGAGTTTGTAAAGGACTTTTTAAAAAGCAGCAAAAATGTCAATTTTTTTAAAAGGCACTGAGAGATAAGACCTTGCAAATGCCCTGTTTCATCCAGGCGTGGGCTGGGGAGGTTTTAGTGGTGGTTTACTCTTTTGTAGTGGCAGATGAGCTGGGCTGCTGGAGTTCCCAGGAAGCTGGGATGATGTGAATATCAAAAAAACTTAGGTAAGAGCTTCTCACAGTCTGGTATCTCCAGCTACCCCTGTGCTAGTGAGTTAAATGATGCTTGGTGAGTTCTGGAATGTTGTGATGTTTTATTTCAGGGTATTTCCTCTTGCAGTCCTTGGCCTGGGGCGAAAGTCATCTCCCAGACACTGGTGGATGCTGCTCCAGAGCTGCCATGGACCAGGACCATTCCTGAGATCCGTTTGCATGTAGCAGCCCTGGTGCAGAGAGCGGGATTTTACATGTGGGAATGTTCCTGGTCACTTTAACTCAGGTGACACTGCAACTCCCAGTGAGGAGCTCCTTCCTGTCCCTTCCTGATGCTGGAAGGCATGACAAGGAGGCCCTCAGTGGCTTAGCAGCCTTTCATTAATGGACAAGTGACATTTGAATAATGAAAGCTGCTGCTGCTTCTCCTTGTTGCCATCAAAGAGTTCATTAATGTTCACCCCAGCTAAGGCAGGATGGGCACTGGAGGAGCTCCAGCCTTGAACGATGATTTCATAGTTCAAGACTTGGCTCTGTTCTTACTGCTCCTTGTATAATGTGTGTGCAACTGAATCTTCATGAATCTCAAATCATTAAAAATGCTATTTCTGGCCTCTACTATCCCAAAAGATGCAGGTTGGATAACGCTGGCACAGTGTGGGTGTGGGGATGTGCTTTGACAAATAAAGCAGATGACAGGAGTCACAGTGGACCTGTATTGATTAGACAGAACAGTAGGAAGAATTCCTGAATTCCTAAACCTTCTATTTTTAGATGTAATTTGTCTGGGCTGAAGGCTTTCTGTTCCCTGAATTGTTCCAAAAATAAATATTTCAGAAGAGGATTAAACTTGAATGTGAAAGACAGTGTTTTTTATGCATCAGTGTTCATGGAAGGAGCTGGTCAGAAATCACTATTCTTAAATTTGCATGCTCTGAATCCAAATTAGAGCTGCTTTCACCAAAGCTGCTCATCCACACGGGAGGCTCGAGGTGCTGGTGAGAATGCAACTGTGAGAGCTAATTTTAGCTAATTCAGTCCTGTGAGCAGCAGAGTCCTTCAACTGTGAGAAGAGACACTTCGCTCTTGCTTAAATCACTTTCTGTTTTTATTGAGCTTCTGCTGAACAGGGATGGGCTTGGCTGATTCTCACCAAGGGCAATTCCTGCCTTGGGTTTTGGTGTTGGGTTTTTTTTTTGTGTGTGAATCTGGGTGTTAAGATATTTTTCTGTTTAGACACTTYGGAAAGATCCTTGAATCCTTCTATGCATCGCTTGTGTCCAGGTCTTTGGGCTCAGCCTTCTCGGGGTGTTTCCAGGCTCCTGTCACCTGTACTGTGTGACACAGCCTCTCCCACCCTTCCCACATCCCTCCGTTGGGCACTAAGTAACCAGAGGGCTCTGGCTTCTGGAACTCTCCTTCACAGGTGAGTCCAGCCCTTGCTGCACTGCCCAGCCTTCCAGAACCCTTCGGGAAGGTCCTTGGCTGGTCCTTGACACCGGCACTGTGGCAATCCATGAGTCACTCCTCCAACTTTCCAGAGTCATTGCATGTTGTTTCTTTTTTTCAAATAGCTCTTGACATCCCAAAATCCGTGGTGCTATAAAAACAGCCCCTCTTGTGCAGCTGCTTATTTCCTGTCTGATTGTATGAACCTCACTGGGTTTTAACTTTGTCAACCTGAATCGCTGCCGAAGACTCTCATTTTAAAGTCTGTCCCCTCTAATAAGGATGAAATGTGGATCTTGCCAAAGAGTATCTGCTTGCTTTGCACTAGGAGACCTTCATTCTTCAGTGTGCTACCTGGAATTGGCAGGGATCATCTCCTTCTCCAAGCAGTAGGACTTGCGTGACTGCTGTGAAACTCTGACTTGCTGGTCATGAATATTTCCCTAGAAAATGATGCACTCTTCAAGTTCAGTGGAATTACATCCTGTGTTTTGAAGACTCTTTAAATTATTAGTCTAACTTAACTTCTCTTGGGAGAAGCTCTACTCAAAACCTTGGAATTAAATATAAAAGCAGTTGCTTTCAAATCACAGGAGCTTTTGGGTTGAAAAAGAGCTCCAAGACCATCGAGTCCAGCCTGTGCCCAATCCCCACCTTGTCCCCAGCCCAGAGCACTGAGTGCCACGTCCAGTCCTTCCTTGGACACTTCCAGGGATGGGGACTCCAAACCTCCCTGGGCAGTTCCAGTGCCTGACCACCCTTTCCAGGAAGAAATTGCTTCTG
The DNA here is from genome assembly GCA_018881555.1 of Amblyornis subalaris. NCBI lineage: Eukaryota > Metazoa > Chordata > Aves > Passeriformes > Ptilonorhynchidae > Amblyornis > Amblyornis subalaris. The sequence continues at coordinate 421,439 of JACAXG010000193.1, forward strand.
ATGTCCAACCTGACCCTCTCCTGGCATAGCTTGAGGCCATTTCCTCTCCTCCTGTCCTTTGTTCCCTGGGAGCAGAGTCCGACCCCCCCTGGCTGCCCCCTCCTGTCAGGGAGTTGTGGAGGGCCAGAAGGTCCCCCCTGAGCTTCCTTTTCTCCAGGCTGAGCCCTCCCAGCTCCCTCAGCCTCTCCTCCTATGATTTACTGTCAGCTTTATCCAAGATGCCTCATGCCAGTGTGCGAATGGGAATTTCATGCTGAACAAAAATTCATTGAGTACTTGGCAGTGGTGCTCATGAAGAAAAAAAGTCCATCATATATTTGTGAATAAACTCTTGATTTAGGATCTTGGTCAGCCCAGGAACAGGCAGAGAGAAACTGTAGGGGGTTGTGGCCATAAAGGCATTTTTCCTTCTCGTGGAAGGTGTCCCTGCCCATGGCAAGGGGTTGGAACAAGATGATCTTTAGGGTCCCTTCCACCCCACACCATTCTATGGTTCTGATTCCTTGTCAGGTGGTTGTAGTTCTTTGCTCTTAGGAAAAGGCTGGGATGGAAATCTGAGATGCCGAATCTGGAGTTCCATGCCACCGTGTATATTTAGCACAGGGTTCACCAGCCTTTGCCTTCTGAGCCGCGGCATCCGACACCCTGGGACTGCTTTGCATGTGGAATGTTGGAGCTGGGATGGGCAACGCCCCTCTTGGCTCCTCGTATCAAGTGATCTTCATGCCCCGAGTGTGTTGGAGACGGGAGCTATTTAAAGGGAGCTGTTTATCCAGAGCTTTGGAAACCGAGTGTGAAGGGTGAGAGAACAGGAAACTCAAAGGTTGAGGGGCTTTCTCTCCCAGGGCACGGGAAACAGTCGTGAATTTGGGATGGGAAAACAGTGCTGCTCGTTTAGGGAACTTGRGGGAGCTGATAAGGGTTTCTGATACGGGAATGGCACATTCTTTCTGTTGTAAACTCAATGGCACTGAAGTGCATTCCACCTGGCTGGAATTAGAGTGATAATCCTGACGTAACCTGAGGTTTGCTCTGCTCCCTCTCTCTGGCATCATGAACAGACTGAGACAATCACTGCTTATACCTGGGTCATAGAAATTCCTGGGTCATTGGAACTGGAGACTGCCCAGTCACGATAGGTTTGTAAGGTGGATGTGGGGAATCACTCTCTTGTGCATCCTTTTTGGGTGGCTTACCGAGATCAGCTCTGTGCTTTTCTCAGGGACCAAGCAGAGCTGGGAGTTCACTCCACCCTCCGACGGGCTGTCACTGGAAACTGGCAGAGATGAGGACTTGCTGCTAAAAGTAGTAAGAACCTTCAAAATTACAAAAACCTGAAGAGAATTGCTAATGTTTACCCTGAAATACTGAAATGTGCTTTTGGGGCTCCTTGGAATAACCATTGTATGACAGATGGGGTGTGTTTGGTGAGCTCTCAGGTGAGAGCCTGGCTTGTAACCTGGAGGTAGGCAGAGTGTTAATGGGGATGCAGGGGATTCAGTTTTTCCGGGGGGGAAATCCGTGTAGAAAACGGAAGTTGGAGAAGCCGTTGGAATGTTCCATACTAAAAGTGCGAGGAGCTTGGGAAGCAGAGGAGCTGAGGAACAAGAACTACTGGTGCAGGATGTGGAGCTGGATCTTGCAGGGAGAGCAAACATGAACAGTCTGCATGCCAGGCAGTGCCTGTTCTGGTAGTACAGGCAGGATCAAATGAGGAGTGGGAGTGGTGTGGGCTGTGAATGAGATCCCTGCTTTTCCTCTTGGTGCTGCTTTTTCACGTCACTTCTGGAAAAATTGTGTTGGGGAGAAGGGAGTTGGGAACTTGGAATTGGGGTTGCAATGTGTAGACAGGTATCTCTAACATTAAAATACTTCTCAGAAATACTTCTCCAAACTGGTGAACAATTCTGGTTATTCATGGGCCGCATGAGTCAGGATTTGCTGGATATATTACTTTTTTTCCTGCCGTTCACCAAGGCTTCTGTAGCAGTCAGAGTCTTCCTGGATTTGTTATGTGAGGGGATGAGATGAGGTCTCTCTTAGTCTACTGTATGACCCAACACATATGAGATCTTTGCAGCCATACCTTCAATTTTAGCAAATCTGTCAATTTGGGGTAAGAAAGACAAATACTGAACATCTCTGCTTGTCAGTCGAGAACACCCTGTAACTTAAAAAGCAGCAATTTTACAACGGGGTGGCAGTTAAGAGCACCACAGTACAGGAATTCTGCCCTTCGGGGATTATTTAGAGAGCACCCAGAGGTGCAGCTTTACCAAAGGAAAAGTTGGTTTGCCCAGACCAAGAACCTGTGGTAGATTTGATCTTACTGTTAGCAGATTGACCCAGCACTGCCCAATTTGAACTGGAGCAGCACTAAAAAAGGAGCTCCTGCTTTCCATTTTCTTCAGTTCTGCCCCAAAAAAGAGGGCTGTGGCTCGTTTTTCTTAACCAATAAGGTAAAGTTTAAGTGCTTTCTGTGCTGAGAGACTGGAATCTCATGTGTGAGAGTGGATCACAGCAAGAGCTGTGGGATGGACTTCAAGGGAGCAGCCAGTTGGGCTGTGCCTTGGGCTGTGATGCCTTTGGATGTGATGTGGGTGTTCTTCAGTGGGAAGCAGCTGGAGAGAAGGACCCTGATGTCCCAGTTTGTCACAGGGTGGCTGGACTGCCAGTGATGATGTGGAGAGAGAAGGTGTGGGTTTGTGCTGTGTGTTAGCACTTTCCCTCTGTTGGGAAGGGGAGCATCAGTGTTACCACACCAGCAAGAGCTGACACTGAGCACCTCATGTGTCTGAATCCTAAACAAGATATTCCTCCATTCCTTAATTAATGTGGTAACTCCTCTTCCCAGCCCTTCTCAAAGGAGCAGGACTTTCAGAAGATTTTCCTCACTCCCGTGTGCTTCACAACTTTACTAAAGCTAAAATGACACTTTTCACCGGGCTGTTTCCTCATTTAGCTAAAAGCCTCTGGCATTTTACTTCCCTGGAACATGAAATGTCCATCTGTGGGGAGAGAAACATGGGTTAGTGTTTCTGTCTGACTGCTGAGCAGGTACTGAGATGATATTTTCCTGTGAGATTGGCTTGATAACTTGCTGTGGTGGAGAACAAGTTGGACATTTCTCCATGTGGATTGAAATACTTTTAACTCTGTGGCTGTTTGTTCTCTTCTGCAACAGAGTTATATATAACAGGGGTTATAAGGAGTAATTATTTGGATAGAATCCTTTTCTTAATAGCTGTGTTTGCTCCACAATGAAGAGACATTATCAACAAAACGTAAAATATTGGGGAGAAAAGTTTGTAACACGACACCCAGTAGATGAGGAGTTGGTTCCCTGGTAAAACTGGTGGGAACAGTTGCACTGGAATAATGGTAAACGTAGGGAAAACAGCTGGAGCAGATAAACGTGGGCTCGTGGCTGGGCAGGTGTGACAGGGCCTGACAGGGGCTGCGTGAGCTCTTAAGCCATTCATTGAGCACCTGAAATGCTGCTTAGGGCAGGGAGGTCCTGATCAGCCTGGATTACTTCAGCTTTAATGCTGTGTTTGGGGAAACCTATTAAGGTGTGTAACAAGGGAGAAGTTGCTCACAGTTTTCCTGGAATATCTTTAATGGCTTGAGCAGGTGTTGATGGGAAACAGCAATCACAAGATGGTTGGGATATGAAGGGATGTCTGGGCATCATCCAGTCCAACCCCCTACCCAGGCAGAGTCATCTGGAACAGGTGACACAGGGACACATCCAGGTGGGTTTGGGATGTGGACTCCAAGCCCTCCCTGGGCAGCTGTCCCAGGGCTCTGCCCCCTCCATGGGAAGAGGCTCTTCCTCCTGCTGAGGTGGAACTTGTGTTTAAGTTTCTGGCCATTGCTCCTTGTCCTGTCACTGGCACCACTGAGCAGAGTCTGGGACCATCCTGTGACAGCCCTTGGAGAGATTTGTATGGATTGATGGGATCCCCTCTGAGCCTTCCCTTCTCCAGATTGACCAGGCCCAGCTCCCACAGTCTCCTCACCAGAGATGCTTCAGACCCCAGATCATCTCTGTGGCCTCTCTAGACCTTCTCCAGTAGCAAATTGTCCTTCTTGTACGGAGGAGACCAAAACTGGACACGATATTCCAGCTGTGCCTCAGCAGGGCTGAGTAGAGGGTCCTGATCCTAACAATAGTGAGATCGTATTCCTGGTGAGGAGAGAACACTCAGGAAAGCTGCCTGGGTACCTGGAGGGGGACTGCAGCAAAATCTCCCATTTTAGTTAAGTCTGAGTAGCACAGCTCCTGTCCCAGCCATCCCTAATTAACTGCCATCCCGGGACTCTGTGATCACACTCTTCCTTCTGCTTTGTGTCTTGCAGATAAGCAGTTTCTGAGGACTGAAGTACCTGCAAAGGGAACACCTGCTTGTGAGGTAGGAACTGGTTTTCTAATGACCCAACAGTAAATCTTTAATCCAAAAGCAGAGCTTTGATACAGCTGTGTGTGCACACCACAACTTCAGCTGTGCTGGGAAATGCAGCAATATCCAGAAACCTGACATGGGAGTTCTGCCACTGAGACTTCTGTGCTGCAAACATGTCTGGAATACACTCACCTTTCTGCTCTGTTATGTTAAACYTTCTAATTACTCTTCCTTTTACATCCTTCCAGTTAGATTCAAAGAAATGTTTGGGTTGGAAGGGGCTTTAAGGGTTATCTTGTTCTACCCCTGCCATGGGCAGGGACACCTTCCACTAGCCCAGGCTGCTCCAAGCCCCATCCAACCTGGCCTTGGACACTTCCAGGGATGGGACAGCTACAGCTTCTCTGGGCAACCTGTGCCAGGCCTGCCCACCCTCCCAGCCAGGAATTCTTCCCAATATCCAGAGCAGAGGGGCTCCAGCCTTTCAGGTATTTTTTTATATATATATATATATATATATATATATTTATGAAGTTTCAAACATTCCTGGGGTTGTGTTTGGGATAACAGGGCTGGTGTGGCATTCAAGGCTTGTCCTTTCTGGCCACTTGGCCCTTCTTTCCTTGCCTTTTCTGCCACAAAGGGCTCACATCTTGTTTGTCTTGGTCACTCAAATCTTCTTTTTATCAGAGTAAGAGGACTACAAAAGATTAAAATGGGTAAACTGGGCTAAGAAAAACAAGTCTGATTTGATTTGTTGGGAATTGGGAGCAGCGGATCATCCAGGTTTTTTATCCTAGCTGTCCTTTGGGGAAGGCACAATAAAGCTCCAGTTCCACTGGAATCTGCCATCAGGTCTGCAGTTGGGATATTCGAGGTGTGGGTGCTCATGTAACGTGGTTTGGTGAAGGAATTACAATTTGTTCCTGATATTTGTATGGACTGAGAGACCCGGGTGTCTCTATAGAGCAGTTTGGGATTGTTCTTAGGTGCTGGTTATGTCTTTGAGTCGTGAGAGAAATATACTGTTTTCCTCACTGTTTGATACTTGTTCTGCCTTTTGCTTAAAAAAGGCCAGAGCTGTTAAAGGCAGAGCTGGTACATCCAGTGACCCTTGGCCGTGGGGAATGCAGACGAGTCACATGGATGTAGCTCGTAACACCTTGTTTAAACATCACCAGCTTTATCCACTGTGATCTACTGAAACTTCCTTGAGGTGACAGGAGCCTCACATGTCTCCTTGAACTTAGTCATGGGATAAAAGTGTTCCTCAGGTGCCTTTGTTTTGGTCTTCTTAAATGGGAGATGCAGAGATAACGTCATAGGTGCAGAGTCCTTTCTTTTCAGTGGGGCTGCTCCTGTTCACGCTGGGACTGG